>JAOQGN010056384.1:0-12627 GCA_027564295.1 Himantozoum antarcticum
CCTCCATAAGCTATAATAATGGATCCAAGTATGCCCCTTTAAGAGGAGGGCGACGAATACACCAATATTGCGAGCAGACACTTATCTAGTTATAATTATGTGTAATTATTCCAGCAATTTCAAAAGTTTAAACTGCAAATAAATCGCAACCTCTATATTTTCGTTCCATGGAGTACACTAGTTTGTACAAGAACCTTGATACTGAATGTATTGATCCTCTTGAGTGCAGAATTTTATATTTCCAGTTTTCAGCATTTTCAGTTTGGAAGACAAGCACTCTGGGACACAAAAGAAGGCATAGAAGACAACTTCTCGGCCATTTTTTTCTTAAAGATTAATGGTTATGTCAAAAATGCTCGAAGCTGCACCTGGCCTCATACTGGATTGAGAGTAAATATATTTAAGTAATGCCTACTCTACTTTCTATTTACGTGTAGGTGACCCGACATGTGAAGACTCTGGGTTTATAGAGTGTAATCTGGCTGAACGTTTCTGTTACCCTGCAAACTCTGAACTGTACAGCAATAACTGCTGTGGTACATGCAGAGCAGCAGCTGAACCCAGGCTAGGCCCAAGTAAGTAAATACGAACAGTATAAGTGACAATATACTCTGAAAGCCAATATACAGGGCTCAATTGCACTGTATTGCGAGTACAATTGGTGTCTCATTGGTGTCTCATTGGTGTCTCATTGGTGTCTCATTGGTGTCTCATTGGCAATCAACTCTCCAATCTCTAGTCTACATAATATTATTCTTTGGAATAGCTAATAAATAATTGTAATTAGCAAATAATCGAAAGACGCTATAAAAGTATTGTATCGCACCGGTCTGCTGGTGACTGTACAGCTACTCTGTTAAATCCACTAAATGGCGCAAGTGTTACATCCGTATACCTGGGTTTCTGAGTCTAGCAAAATACCAAACCCCAAACCCCAATAGATATGGGGTTTGGGGTTTTGGGATTTGGAGTTTAGGAATTGGGTGTTTACAAGATTATAAAAACCCGGTAGCCGGATGTGATATATTGTTCTATTCTACAAAACTACACGTGAATGTTTGCCAGAACTAAATCTATAACTGCCCTATTGTTGAACAAATACGTTGGAAAGCATTAAGATTATCCTAGTTGATTTTATGTTATTCAAATATTGGGAATGCTGGTGACAATATAGCACAACTCCCAAATGGGACAATTATTTAGATAATGCAATTGTTCTAATTCTACAGCCTGTCTGTATGGTGATAGAGAGGATGGTTGTGATAGGATAGTTGCAGATAGAACTAACTGTTCAGAGGCACAGGCTAGTATTTGTTGCGAGACGTGTCAACCTGATCTAACAACCACCCCTCGTCCAACAAACGACAGCTGCAAAGGAGACACAGTAAGTATCTCTTGCTAAAGACTCTTAGGCTCTTAACTAACTTACATTTAAACAACTGACAATTGTAGGCATTTCTACCTAGTATCTGTATTTGTATTGAAAAATTCTACAAAAAGCATATTTTCAATACATGAAATACTTAACAAAGAATATAATTTATATTGTAAAAAGTATATACATATATGCTTTCATTTCTCATAATTTTGTGTAGCCAATTGTTATATTTAATGTACGACAGTCAAACTCCATTTCAACAGTGGGTGGAGAGATATACATGTATGGAACAATAACTATAATAATAACAATAACAATATATTAGACTAAAAACTGTGGTCTATGCCTTACCACCGAGGCCGGGAGCAACTATGTAGCAACCTAAATTACTACCTATTGATAATACATGTATATTCACTATTGTTGTATCTTTATGTCATGCAGTAGCTCTGCCTCTGCGTGTCTAGAGAATTGCTGTATGGCATTCATTTATTAATAGAAATAGTAACACTGGGACGTGACTTACTATTTTCAATTAAGTAATACGTATATACGTAGCAAATACGTATACGTATATACGTAGCAAATTGTACAACTCATTTATTGTATGAGATGTGGATGGTTTGAAAGTTCAATGGCCTGTCTTTCAAAGCAACTCAGTTGAGAACTTCTGCATCTTTCCATACCAAATCTGATAACTTCTGAAAATTCTAGTTTTATGCCTGAAAAATAATTGAGTCAATATTCTCTATACATTCTTACTTTCAGAAAACTTTGTGTCCCGCCTTCGTGGGAAACATAGCACGCAATTGTTATGACTTAGAGGATATCTGCTGCGCTTCATGCCGACAATTTAGACAACCAAACCTGCCGTCCACCTGTAAATTTGGTGATAGGATCTCTCTGTGCTCCAAGGAGTCTTGTGGTGAGTATCTCACAATATCTTAAACAGTTCAGTAGCTCAGAGTAGGTCCTGAAGCTGCTTATACTGAGCAGGATTCACACCATTTACAATGAACTCTATAAAATGCCACTGAAGCTGAGCATAAAGCAACATGCAATGCACACTATCCGATGAGTTGTCTTCACACAATGAGATGATAATTCATGAAGGATGGCTATGTGATTCTACCGGAGCGATTGCTTTCACACTATTGCCGATCAACAAGACGATAGTTTCTATATAAATGTTATTTTAAGTAGCAAATGGATAATGTTAAATTTCCCATTACTATAATTATGCTAGGTATGTGCAAACGTATGTGACACAATTAATTTCGTTGTAAAGCTTTCTGTAGATTGTGACTACATTATTTATAATATTTAGCGATAAAATATTCAAATTAATTAATGCAATGTGAAAAGCAAGAAATTTTAGCTAACAAACAACTTCTCCATCATTTCACAAAATGAAACTTTCAAAGTGACCAATTGTGCAGGCTTGAAGCACTCACAGTGAGTTATATATCTGCAGGTTTGAAGGAACCATATAGTGTTTGGCCTCATATTGGCTGGCACAACCGATGATTCAGAACATGAGCACTATATATAAATAGAGTTCAATAACACTGTGATATTGTTATGAACAGATCAGCAAGTTAATTTGTAGGAGTGATTCCATTATAAACTTTTCTCAAAATCTCTATACCAAGTTACTGATAACTCTTGTTGTATATTTCTTTGACTACGGGTATGTATTGTTCTTGTTTTGTTTTAGCTATCGATCCAGAAGATGAAAATCAAGGTTAGTTCTATAATGATGAATCAGATGTCACATTCATATCAGAATTTAGTATATGAACAACTGCCTTTTCACATGTGGAAAGCTTCAAGTTCCATCTGCGGGGGACATGAGCTGCTGCCAAAACTTTCATTGCGATGAACATTTTCAAATTGCAATCTAGCGATGAAAGTCTGTCCAACCAATCCTAGAGACTTAGATCATCCATTGCACTTCCATTGCTGTGATGAAAGTGCGATGAAAGTCAATGATAGCTTATAAGTTTCTTTGCCAAACACTTTGATCGCAAGCTATTCTTGTGATAACAGGCTCACAGAATTTGTCGCACTTCCATCGCTGTGATGAAATTGGCAGAAACCACTATTGGTTATCATTCATTAATGATAACAAAGGAAATAATAATATAACATTATTGTTTTTAAAAGTACTTGGTTTTCATTAGTATTATTGTATATATGTACAATGTAGGTTTCCATTAGTATTAATGTATACATCTACAACGCAGGTTCCAATACTTTCATTGCATCCTATGGAAGTTCTTTCTTTGCGATGAAAGTCTGTGTAAAAAGCCTTTCATTGCAGCCTATGACTTTCATGGCACCTATATCGCTTTCATCACATGCACTTAATATATTGGAAGCATCTAGCAGGGCTAAAGTGCAGTACTAGAATATATTGGAAGCATCTAGCAGGGCTAAAGTGCAGTACTAGAATATTTATCTCTGCTTATGAAACACTTTGAAAATCACAAAAACATTTTAAAACGCATATCCTCTTTAAAACTGAGTCATGATTGAAGGAAATTCCCATTTAATACATGATACCAACACTGGTCCCATTTATACTGATAGCAAATGCTGATATACGTGTAAATACTGATACCGATACTGATAATTATAAATTAACCTTGTATGGTTATTACAGCTTTGAGAGGTTTATGTTGTGGTACTTGTCCTCAATCCACAACTGCTATGCCCACTACTACGGTGTCTCAGTGCTTCGATAGGGATGACGACTGTTTGGATGGACCTATGTATAACCTCAGAGAGAATCGTAACAAGTATGTAGACCATCATTTCTCATTTGTAGGCATGTCACTAATACAGTGTACAGGCATTACAACCTTGACCTTATTTGTAGGTGTGTCACTAATACAGTGTACAGGCATTACAACCTTTACCTTATTTGTAGGTGTGTCACTAATACAGTGTACAGGCATTACAACCTTGACCTTATTTGTAGGTGTGTCACTATACAGTGTACAGCTTCAGCAATTTGAATTTTTTCGATGCTGCTGTTTTTATGTACTGTGTGATAGGGTGCAAATTGATATCAGATCTTTTGTGGATATCTGATATCAATTTGCAAAATGCAACATTTACAAAATATGTTTCCTTTTGTAAATGTTGCATATTATTTACCAATATTTATGTTATGTTATGTTTATTAGATATTCAGTGTCGTGAAAGATAAAACCGAATGCTTGTGAAACGTATCGGTGATCATCAACGTTGAGTCTATGTTACTAATAATCAAACAACTGCCGCATTGGTGACTGACTGGCTTGTTTTTGGGGTAGATATGATTGGAATCTTGTCCTGGCATATATTATGAAAGTTGCTGCAAAATACTGTAAATATTACTTTATAGACTTTTTAGCTTTATAGATAGATCTATATCTACTCTTATTCTCTTCTGTTTTTATCTCTCTAATAATTGATTTGATTTTTGATCAGATATTCTTATTTGTTCTCAGACACCAATTTACTTACTGCTTTGCTGAAATTCCGACTTTAATTTTATGTAGAATTTTTAATTTAATTGGTGACTTTCCTGAAATCTTTACTAGCTGCATGTATTATTCTGATATGATTTTAGGTGCTACAAAGATGGCATCTATGAGAGGTGTTGTGGTACATGCCAGAGGCTAGCCAATCCCAGCTCTGATATGTGCTCATGGGGTGATATGGATAATATCTGTGCTAGTATCAGAAACCTTGATTGTGAAAATTCACAACTCAGTAAGTTATCTCCACCTAGTTCAGTCTAGCTGCCGCAGTAATGATAATATAATACTGTTTCAAGGGTGTATACCTAGGAATACTGCTGGAAATATCCCCTGGAACACTGCTGGAATATCCCCCAGGAATACCTCAGTAGGAATACACCCACAATAATACCCCCAGGAATACGCCTTGGAACATCCCTCAGGGAAACACCCCTAGGAATACACAACCGGGTAGATGCCCATGGGAATACCCCCCCCCCCCTGACCAACCCTCTGAAATACTGCGCCAGGAATATTACTGGTTCCTTACACTATATACTTACTTGATATTGTAGATGACCTGCCTGCTGTAAATAAGCTACGTTCAAACAGCTACAGTTTATAAATTCAGCCCCCGTTGCGAACAAAATAACTCCACACCAAGATCACACCACTGACCTTTGGAGCAATGACCCAAGCTCTCTAGCACTGAGCCACTCTACCTCTCTGCCACCAAAGCGACAGAGATAGTTGAGAGAGAACTAGCAATAAAAGTTCTAAGTATAGAGTTGTAGAGTACAAAATAGAGTTTCATTACTGCCAAGCCCCAATTCCACTAGATCTATGATGACAAAATCAAAGAGAACGTCAATGCACGGCACAAAGTAGTATCAGATCAAAGAGTTTAAAAGATATTAGTTTATTTAGTCAACTGTGTGGAAGTGGCAAGTTTTTGTAAGGTATGGAAGCCTTGTAAGGCTTTCATACCTCTCTATACTAGCCTGTTGAACTGAGAACTCCAATATATTATGATATTTGGGTGTACTCAATGTACTCAAGTACTCAAGTACTCAAGTACTCAAGTACTCAATGAACATACAGCTAATACAATGTATGCTATATTCACTGCTTATAAAGTTGCATTGCTTAAGATTCTGTGTCATCATGCCAGCTGTTGTATCTGGCATTTGTTACCGGCTTTACAATATAGATGTAAATGGGGAAATGTGGAGCCCCATAATGGTGAAGCCCATAATGAGATTTTCTCCCGGGGTGCAGCCCACCTTTCTTACCTCAAAGTTTCTACGTGTACATGGCATGCGGCTACTTTGGGCAACACAAGCGACGAGCTTGCAGCCAATGATAGATTGAGTTATTTTCTTCTCTCTAAATTATATATGTGTATTATCAGTTTATCACATTGTCAGCAGATTGTCAGCACATAATTGTGGTTTTGTGGTATAGCGTCTGCCGAGCCCTTTCTACCGAGGCTTGTTGTATAGCATCTGCCGAGCCCCTTCTACCGAGGCTTGTAGTATAGCGTCTGCCAAGCCCCTTCTACCGAAGCTTGTGGTATAGCGTCTGCCGAGCCACTTCTACTGAGGCCTGTGGTATAGCGTCTGCCGAGCCCCTTCTACCGAGGCTTGTGGTATAGCGTCTGCCGAGCCCCTTCTACCGAGGCTTGTAGTATAGCGTATGCCGAGCTCCTTCTACCGAGGCTTGTGATATAGCGTCTGCCAAGCCCCTTCTACTGAAGCCTGTAGTATAACGTCTGCCGAGCCCCTTCTACTGAGGCTTGTGGTATAGCGTCTGCCGAGCCCCTTCTACCGAGGCATAAGTTGATACTTACCAGCTGGTGTATAATTAATTTTTAGTATTTGTTCCTTTATTTATTGTAGAGGATATCTGTTGTGGTACATGCTCTGGTCCTGGACCCAGCACCACCGTTGCTACTACACCTAAGGTTACCACACCAGGTCCCACTCCTCTTCCCAACTGCACAGATGATCTGGAGACTTGCGATACCCTCACAGCAGATTTATCCGACTGTTACAGGGTAATTAATAGACTAGTAATATTTACTATTTAAAATATCAGCTATTTCAAGAAATTAAAAGGGAATTCTGGTAAACTTCCTTTTCAGTTCGGTCGGAACGTCTAAGACTATGTTGGCAATTTCTGATTTGGGATGTTGCCCATGCCCACGCCCACGGCAAACCCCAGAGCCAAGCACCAAAATCCAAGCCTAAGTCAAGATGACTGAACTGAAAAGCAATTATACCGAAATTCTTTCTATAGTACATCTACATTATTTTATGATGAAAATAAAGAAAACAAACGAATGGCACAACGTGCTGATTGGCTCACAGACGGTCAAGGTCACAGCTGAGAAGGTTGGCGTAAGATACTGTATATGATGTACATGTACATGTGAGACAAATAGTTGACTGACACCATAAATCAAAACACGGTATCCCACTTTTGAAACTTCTTCCTAATACTTGTTATCCCAAAGCCTAAGGCTAACATGGCTTCAGTTATGGTTTCATTTACAACTTCAGAACCTTGTCTAAAGGTTAGAGCAGAACAAAACAAATTATCTTTATTCGTTTCGTCTTATTCCCATGACACTGCAAAGTGAATGACTCAAAATGTAGAGAGTTTGTTCTACTTGCTGAGGGCAGTATAAATCAACCCTCCAACTAAACTACAATAGGAATTTCATAAGAATTTCTAAACATGACTGCCAATTATCTTTCATGTTTTTTGAGCTCTTTTTTAGTCAGTTGTGAAAGCACGCATTTATATAATTATGCTTATGCATTCGGTCATTCTGATGTATGTCAATAAACTACATCAATTTATTAATGTTATTGTTATTATTATTGTCACTGCAGGATACCTCCGAATTTGTTTCGAGTACATGCTGTGCTACTTGCCATTCTAAGAAGAAGAGGCACCTCCCTGCCAACTGTCAGTTTGGTGATAGACTTCAATTCTGTGCTGCTATTGTCAAAAATGAAGATCTTTGCTTAACTGATCCAGCTGTCGCTGTAAGTACAGCCTCTTTGTAGCTATATTCTAAGTAGAACAGATATTAAGATTGAGTAAACTGTTGAGTTGTTCAGTGTTAGGGTACCTGACTTGGCTCAGGTGTTACATCATATGTGTGAACTGCTGCATAATTACACCCAGCTTTTGCTGCAAATTTTAGGCTGCAGTTGAATAGGTTATTATCTATTGTAACACACTGGTGGAAGGGGTGTACAGGGTGTACAGTATGAGCAGGGACGACCATTCCAATCCATTCTGCCGACAACCAAATGTAATAATATTGACTCAGACCCCTGTCAATATGGATAGAATTGAAAGGATCAAACCATTGCATTCTGAGCAGCTAACCACTATGGTACCTGTCGACCACTATGTCACCTGTCGACCACTATCGTACCTGTCGACCACTATGGTACCTGTCGACCACTATGGTACCTGTCAACCACTATGGTACCTGTTGACCACTATGGTACCTGTCAACCATTATGGTACCTGTCGACCGCTATGGTACCTGTCGACCATTATGACACCTGTCAACCATTACGGCACCTGTCAATCGCTATCTCACTTGTCTACCACTATGGCACCTGTCGACCGCTATCGCACCTGTCGACCGCTATGGCACCTGTCTACCGCTATGGCACCTGTCTACCGCTATGGCACCTGTCTACCACTATGGCACCTGTCGACCGCTATGGCACCTGTCAGTGTCACATGAAAATTGTCAGTCTCCAGAACATTGTGATTGATGTGAATCTTACTCAAAGTTTCTACATCTTATCGACAGCCTTTCCTATGACATCGCTAACACAATAAAGATATTGTCCCGGAATATTTAATTTCGCCAGATAAGTCATCATGATTCCTTGATCTCATTATTATGATATTATCCCACATTTACTGTCTGATACTCCAATTTACATTTTGTTGTGATTGAATTTTTGCAGAAGGACTGTTGTGAGACCTGCTTCGGTTTCAGAAAGCCAACAACCCCAGAACCCGTTACAGTATGTCCCAACTCATGGAAAGATAATACGTGTGAGATGTTACTGGGATCACTCGGTAACTGTGATACTATCCAGGAGAAGTGTTGCAGGACTTGTACTACCACCACCACACCAATGACCACCACTACACCAATGACCACTACCACCGACGGCTGTGTCAATATATTTGATAAGCTATCCTGTGATACCATTATTAACGAAGAGGGCCCAGGTAAGTGGGACTGCAGTAGCTGCTAGCAATGCCAATAGACAAATAATCCACATAATGTATTGTACATTGAGGTATTCTTTTGGTGTGAAAGCCTATTGATACCAGCTACGAAAATCTGCCTAGTTAACACGGAGAATGTGAAAATGAATGTTGTTTTTTTCTGGAATTTGTAGCGTAAATTATGTCATAGGGCATAGGCTATAGGTTTACTGATGTGGTCACCGAGCTCGGCTAAAACTATAATATTATTCGTATGCATATTGTTTTTGTTTGTCTTTTGTTACTGCTGTGTTTTGCTCCCCTTTACCTGGCCTCTTAAGCTTGAAGCTTGTATGAGCAGCAGTAGCTAGGTGTGAAATGAAGAGCTCACCTTCACAACAGGATGAACCGGCTGGGATTCGAACCCAGGACCTTGTGGCCCATGAGCAAGAATCTAGCCACTGAGCTATTGAAATTCGTGTGCCATTCATTTATGCTATGTAACTGCACTGTGGGAGATTGAGTTTTGACTTGGGTGGTATGGGGAGAGGAGGGGGGTTGTGGCCCAAGGGTGGCTACCTAAATGTTGTCCAAATATGAGAGATGTGGTGCCATCGGCTAGCCTCTAAACTATATTTAACTACATATATAGCATCCAACTGATGTCTAAGTATTATCCAAATCCAACTGATGTCTATCTAATCTAACAACCAACTAAGATCTAAGTGGCGGAGTTGGGAGTGCGCTTGCCACTCTGGTCTCGCAGTAATGATGCAAGTTAACTGCAAAGACGTGGGTTCGAGTCTCACTTATGACATGGAGGTTTTTGACCCATAGAACATTTTTCCTCAGAACATTTTTCATAATAACAGTGCACAATGCTTAGTGGGTTCCTCTCGACTAGCTGCTATTGGTTACCACTTAAAAGAATATGTCTGGTGAGCGTGATATTATTATTATTATTAATGAATGTGAGTTTTCCTCCACAGAACAATGTTATACCCAGCTCGTGAGTGAACGCTGCTGTGCGTCCTGCAGACTTGTGATCAGCACTACACCAATGACTACCACAGAAGCAGTTTGTGTGAAGGATGAACTAAAAGACTGTCAGGCCCTTCAAGAAGTCATCTTCGAAGATGAAGACATCTGTGAGGACGGCTCCAGATTCAGGTATGAGCCTGTAGTTGGTTGGATTTGTATACATATAGATTTATTATAATATTATTTGATTTTATCGAGCTGATTATATTTGTTGATTATATAGAGTTGATTATATTTATTTATTATATTTTAATAATAATAATTATATTATAATTATAATAATTTATTATGTTATATTATATATATAATATAGCCACTCAATCAATTTATTTGTATTGTTATGTATGAACAACTATATGATTTTATGCATTGGTATACCCGCTGAAACTACTGACAAAATCATAGTCATCTGACATTCTAACTGATGTCACATGACTGGCAGGGTTAAGCAAGGTGACCAGGGTAACCAGGGTGAGCAGGTTAACCCTGTAGTGAATCATGTAGACTGTGATCTTATCTCCAGTGAGAGACTCTCTTTTGAGCCATTCCATTCGTGACATGTTGTAGTTTGACATGTAATTATACTTGATTTCTGTAGCAATTTTATAGCTGCAGGTCCTAGTAGATTGCATATTGTGAACACTGGCAGATATTAGATTTAGATTTAGATTTATTTCAGGTTCAACCATTGTACCAAAATATTTTTGGTAATAAACTGGTGAATTATAATAAAAAAAAAATAGACCAGAGTTCCAAAAAAATTGTTGGAAATAAAAACTGGTGAATTGCAATAAAAAAACAAACAATATGTACTAAACTAATAAAATCATTACAAAAACAAGATTTATACTATTACTCAATTTCTGTTTAGTTCATTCATATAAAATTGAAAAGAGCTGCTTCTCTTTTTCTCCGTTCTAGCCGTCTCTGGTCTATGCGGCTTCACTGACCTCCCGGATCTTCTGCAGTTGTTAAAAGTGGGTGTTGAGGAATACTGATAATCTTATTGAACAGTTTAAAGTTGATGTCAATTAAAATACTCTCTAGTATATTTATTTCTAAAAGATTTAGTCTTTCGTTATAGCCTTCCACGTCAGGTAGTAAGATTCTTGTGGCAGATCTTTGCACTTGCTCTAGAATCGTCATAGATAAAATAGATAAGAGTGCTTAGATAAAACTGGCTGCTACGTAGGTATAGCATATGTAATCAAAGAGCAAATAGTACTAAAATAAAATGGTTTAAGACCAGAAATAGACATGCCAAAATTTCTCAATTTACACATAAAATACAATCGTGATCGACATTTTGTAGCTGTTCTCATAACGTGCTCATTAAAATTTAGCTGAATTAGGAAGCTATACCCATTAAAAGGAGTCTAAAGTCAAGTATATAGTTTGTGCTCTATGATATTCGCTGCAATACCTGTTGACAGTGATATAAAGTCAATAAATTATTGGAAACGATTATGATTTCAATGATTACTAATTATGCTGTTTTTCTAATGCAGGGATTCATGTTGCAAGTTCTGTGGGCTGGATGTTACCACCACCACATCTGCAATGACAACGAGCACACGTGCTCCTTCAGGTGAGTCTGTCATCTTCAATCACACTTCTTTAATAACAGCATGAAAAATATTATTATTGTTAAAATTAAATTAAATCATTGAGCTTGTTGTTGTGCAATATTTATTTCGTATCGCCAATTTGAAATGAAAGGCTGTCATGAGATTCTAATGCTCAATTCCGCCATCTACCATCAAATCACGAATGTTATGTCTCTAAGCTTATTGAAGTCTCTAGAGAAGTTTGACTATTATGTACAGGGACGGTACGGGAACGGTACGGGGACGGTACAGGGACAGCCCTTTATCCATTTTAGCATCTTGCATTTAGCCAACCCATACCCGCTCAAGTCTGCAACGGAGAATTAGACACCCGTCATTATTTATTTCACCACCTTTCGCCAACACATACCCGTCCAAACCTGCATGAATATGAAATCATTTCTTTAGTAACACTAAAAATACCGGGCTGTAAACTAAACCCGTCCATAAAATTGCTTCAAACAAAACCAGAACCCAAACCCACAAACTGATCTTTAAGTGTGAACCCAAACCTGCCCATGTAATTGGAAGTTAAAAAAAATTCCGCCCAGGCCCGCCGCTCCGACAGCGACTTGGGTCTATTCTAAAGTTCACTCTTTAGACAAGGGCCTGCACACAACCGAGATGGCCGGACTGAGACACTGAGATACCCTTGCCCTTACATGGCCTACTTACTACTACTAAGGCCTACTTACTACTACTACGGCCTACTTACTACTACTATGGCCTATTTACTACTACTACGGCCTACTTACTACTACTACGGCCTACTTACTACTACTACGACCTACTTACTACTACTACGGCCTACTTACTACTACTACGGCCTACTTACTACTAC
>JAOQGN010056495.1:0-12625 GCA_027564295.1 Himantozoum antarcticum
CTTCACATAACCGTGAAACCGTTGACCAACTCACTCAACTCGTTGAAGAAAAAGTTGAAGAGGCTTTGGGCCGTGGAAAACAAATGTCTTTTCAAAATGCTTTCACGCTTAGCATAAGGAGTTAGACATAAGTAAATGAAGGGTGATCCTCATTGCTTGTTTGTGGATTGCAATGACAATCTTCATATTAACAAACAGTGCCAACACTGGCGATTAGTTCATTGCAGACATTTGAACAACATAACACTTTATTGATAGGTTTCCACGTTGACTTAGTCTGCTGTTACCTGTGTTGTAGATATGGACATTTGGATGAGATCTGGGGCTTGCTGAGGTCTATTGTACCACAGTTCCACTTACCAGAGCTGCCTGTGGAGAAACCAACAGAACTGGAACCTAAACCAGAGTCAGCGCTACCTGAATCTGGTCTGGGAGATGATGCCATATCAGAACAACCGCTCAAAGTAAGTACCAGAGTCTGGGAGATGATGCCGTATCAGAACAGCTGCTCAAAGTAAGTACCAGAGTCTGGTCTGGGAGATGGTGCCATATCAGAACAGCCACTTAAAGTAAGTACCAGAGTCTGGGAGATGATGCCGTATCAGAACAGCCACTCAAAGTAAGTATCAGAGTCTGGTCTGGGAGATGATGCCATATCAGAACAGCCACCCAAAGTAAGTACCAGATTCTGGTCTGGGAGATGATGCCGTATCAAAACAGCCCTCAAAGTAAGTCTCCTCATCCACTCTATTGCTACTTTTTTGAATCAATATGGATACAGGGCTGAATTTAACCAGCCAGCGGTCAAAACCCAGGTTTACACCATAATTTACTGCTCAAAAGTAGGCAAAGCTGGTAAAAAGGAACAAACAAATTTTCTTGAAACTGTTGGTATTCACATTATGTGATCCTCATTCAGCAATAATAACTCATTTACAGTTCATAATAAATTGTTCCCTAAACAGTGAACTAATTGGTAATTAATATACTTAATTCTGCATAAAATCACATGACAATAATCTCAAAAATATTATTTTGTCACATATCTTCTATAGTTTAGAACACAGAATATTAATTTTGGACACATTTTTCTGATTTTATTGTCTTTAAGTAGTTTTGAACGGTGCTATAGTTTTGAACTGGACTGTAAAATCAGTGCATTATACTGCAGTTAAATATGCACTTTAAACCAACGGGTCAAAACTTGCCAACAACAGCTCTTACTGGGTTTAATTCTCAGCAGGCTCTTGAATTGCAAAATTATCTATAAATAAACCTGTAGGGCCTACATATTTATAATGCTGTGCACTAAACAGCTGCAGTCTAGGAATGGCCACAGAGCCCGGGGGTAGCTCTTTGCTGTAGCCTAAGCTATATACAGAGTGGCTGCAATCCCTGACCGTCCAATCACACTGCAAATACAAATACTCCATCACCCTGCTCAGCCAATGGTGCAGTACGTCGCAAGTAGTCACATGTTAATGGTACTTATACACAGGATGCAAAGAAGCCAGAGAAGGCAGAAGTGAAGACTGCTAAAGGCAAAGATAAAGGAAAAGATAGCAAAGGAGACAAGAAGGACAAGAGCGGCCAAGACAAAGGACACAGTAAGTAAAGAAGAATATGTCATTCTTTAAAATGAGTAATATAGAAATTATATTCCACTCTGATTGCAATAATCACCTATTATAACCGTAACTATGTAACAATTTCACCCACAGTTTGCCCTTCATCAAATAGATGATAAATCCAAATAGTCTGATTTAAAACGATAGTTTACATTTGAGACTGTATCTGTTTCTTTATTTCCCTTACTGTGTTGATGCTAGAAGAAGTTTGCCACCATATTGTGGTCAATCAATGTCTCGGCTGTTGTTTGATACCTCATTTGTTATGATTGGGTCACAAGTAAGCTCACAGCATCTAAATGTGCAAGGTCTTTTTTTTTTGCAATTTTGACCAAAAATTTCAGAAATTGTCCTCTGTCATCAATAGAAAGGCTTGGAAACTTCAGATCAATCCCCAAAAATGTGACGTTTTTGACCTATTTATAATTAGGTCAGCTTTTGGATAACAAAAATGGGTGCAGTGCTATATTTGTGAACTCTCCGAAACCAATCACAAATTACCATAAAATAGAATCTATCTATAATTAGGCCAACTTTGGATAGCGGAAATTATAATGAAGATGTTGCACATTTGTGTGTGTGTATAAATAGTAATTAGCAAATTTTGCTAGTAACGATTTCCCACTCATAATATGCTCCAGAGCTGACACCATGTAAACCTTGCTTTTATGCTTTAAGAAGATCCTAAAGTAGATGAGGTGGTGATACCCGAGCACCCCGAGATGGCAGTCTTTGCTTCCTTCACAAACTTAGGCAAATACCCACCAAGAATATCAGCTTTGGGAGAAGTGTCTGACACATCCGAGAGGCTCCGACAGGTAACTAAATTGATAGGCGATGGGGGGGGGGTAACTCTTCTGTCATATTTTCTCTTGTAAAGTTTGTGAATTTGTACCTGTGGAGATCAGCAACTATCTTGACACTATCTTTTCAATATCGGAATAAAACAAGAAATCTTGTTTCACAATCGCACAATCATAGCAGAAACAAGAACTCTTTTTTAAGTTAAGCAACACATGGCAGAGAATACTATCATTATGTAACAAGCTGCAGGGAATGCAGGGAATGCGCCAGCACCACAGATAATAGTTTAATGTATGAGACCACAACACCCATTGTTGTTGTGTTGTGTTGATTAATGACTTCAGTATCTTTCAAATTTTCCACTAAAAAATGGAGTTTTTCCTTTGTGCATTTCCAATTTCTAATATTTTACTAAAAATATATTTTATTCAAGCCCATGTGGTGTTTGATTATATAATTATAATATAGATATTTAGAAGAAAGTCTATTCAATTATATTGTGTTATATTATTATGTTACGTGTACATGCATATTATTTTGTATTATATTACATGCATATTATATTACTGATTATATTAAAATTACTGTATCGATACCTCAGTGATTGTGATTGGCACTTGCAGTACAGGGTGTGCTTCTGAAGCCATCATTTATGCGGACAGGTGAAAGTTGTATATAAATCCTAGATGATGATTATAGCCGTACATGCAAGGCCATATTTGTTGTGAGTTTGGGAGTGGGGTATGGCCCCCACACTAACCTACTAAACAATGGAAGAAAGATAAACCTGCAAGGCTGCATTATTTGCAATTCATTTGTGGTAGAGTAGTGAACTATTACCTCCTCTATTTACAGAACAATATCTCGCATCAGTACCCTCATCCCGTCTGGATCAAGCAGACCAGAGACTGTCCTTTGGAGCGACCACCTCCAGAAGAAGTTATTCCTCCATGGAAACTAATTCGGCCTAGAGTTCTTAAAGAGCCACCCTCTGATGAACCACGGGCTATGCCTGAGCCACCCAAACCGATACAATGTGTGGAAATCACATCACCTTTCATTAACTATAAAGTCAGCCCAATTCCAATACCAACAGACGTGTAAGTATTCAGTGAGCTGGTTGGCTTATATTTATACTTAAATGATTGTCTATGAGTTTTAGAAACAGTGCATGATATATCTTTATTGATACTTCATGCGCAACTCATGGTTATTGCAAACGGAATTAGTTTTTGAGTATTGTCATGGCAAGCTTAAGAAGTTGTCTCCTTTATAGTAGCATCTCCAATACTACGGTTGTTATAGAGCTATTATATAAGGAAGATTACAAATTAATTTTGTGAATTTAGTATAATCTTCTTCGTACATCTGTATTATGTCCACACTGATTGGCTGCTTCAGTCAGCGATGTTATGTGTACCCCGATTGGCTGCTTCAGTCATCCATGTTATGTGTACCCTGATTGGTTCCTTCAGTTAGTCATGTTATGTGTACCCTGATTGGCTTCTTCTCTGTTTATCATGTTATACTTTATATATGTGCCCTTCGAGTGGTCAAGTTATAAACATGGCAGTTATAAACATCCCCAGATTGGCTCCTTTGGCCAGTCATGTTATGTGTATCCTGGTTAGCTCCTTCAAGCAGTCATTTAACATGACAGCTTGGCTGTTCAGTCATTCATGTCTAACCTGATTAGCTCTTTCAGACAATCATACTATGTCTACCCTGACTGAGTCAGCGTCAGCTGGGCCTGTTATTGATGTTATGACATTAATATTGTGTGTACTGCTGTCTTACAGTGGTTCCCCTCCTCCATCTCCACTTGTAACAGAGTTAGTATCCAATACATTTATATACTCCGTTTGCTGCCTTTCTCCTTAGGCTATTATCTTTAGCTGGATTAGCACATTCTTCCCAGACTGGTATATCTACTCAGTCTACTATCTCTAATTAGACTAGTCCTTCTTTCTCGCTTGCCGATGTCTGTATTAATGCTTAATATAAAAAGTTCATGTATTTAGACGATATGTTAAACATTCCTGTAATTCTACAAGCACACGAGATCATGCGTCTACTTTATTACGAAAATAGGACAAACGGAACTGAATTATCGCTTGATTCATTTATTCAAGCAAAAGGTACTCACCTCTGAGCCAATTCATTGCATTTCTCTTGTAAAAACAATGTCAATATTTGACAGCAACGATTAGCACATTAAGGCCCAAAAGTTCATAAAGACATGGCAAGGTGACCTAGTCAATCGTGCCAGCCGTCATAATTAAATCAAAATCAAGATTGATGCATTTCTCCCTTTGCTATTTTGCTAGTACCAGGTAGTACGTTTCTGTAGATCTGTTTAGGGAACCTCTTAGTGACTAATCTCTTAATGCTACTAGCTTGTGAGCTGTCTTTTCCACACCCTGAGTTGTCAATCTTCGTGCCTGCCGAAGCTATATAATTAGCTTGTCAACTTCTTAGAAAATATAATGTCAGTATATAATGACAGATGAGACATTACATTTTTATAATAGGTTGACTGAATGTATTATGCACATTATGCTTGTCTACCATATTACATTTATGAGATATAAACTCTATTTCCACATAGACCTACATTATGATTAATTGAATTAATTAATTAATTAAATTATGATTAATTGTACAATAACGGTCACTTAATCTCTTCAATTCCAATAGTGTATTATAATATTCTAACAACATTACCAGTAGTGTGGTGGAAAAAAATTTCCCCACGCTGTGGAGCATTTTATTTCAATTTGATGGTGGATTTTGAATATTTTATAAAATAAATAAATAATGATGCAAAAATTATAATATAATAATATTATTATTAGTTTAGGGTAGTACACGCCAGTGAATATTATGTTGAACTGTGCACCGTTAATTAAAATACACTCTTGCTGGCACTCGGAGATACTCTTGAGACACTTGGAGACACTCTGTTTGCTGGGCTCATTGTCTAGATATTACAGTACTAGTCTATATCTTGTAGCACCAGACCACACTCTGTGCTGGAAAGAGGAGGCACCAGACCTGGTACCTGCACTGTCGAGTCTATAATGGAAGCAGATGAGAATGCTCCTTCTCCTACAGCTACTCCTCGTCATGTCAGAACTGTTATAGAACACTCCGATACCAAGACAGATGTAAGTAAGGCCTGCTGACTTGCTCACCCTTTGACTCTAACTTTCAGAGCTGACTTTCTGACTCACCCCCGCTACTAAACCCATTAGTGGTTTGCATTTATATTCAAGCATAGTTTTGGTTTGGTTTTGCTTGATACTTTGTTAGCATGATTGGATTGGCAAACCGGCTAAGTTGTATTATATAAATTCTGGATAGGATTGTCTTAGATTCGCTCTAATCAACCCAAATTTCAGTAATTGCTGCATAGTCCGTGTGATTGGAAGAACTGAATGACAATAATTTAAATACTATGCTATTTTTATAATATCACACTCAACGTGACACCAAGATAAATTTTAGTTAGATGTTGACCATCTTGGATCACATGACTGACAGTGAAACTAACCTTTGACAGCAGGAATTAAATATCTAGAGTAAATATACTTAGGCCTACCGAGTGTTGCCGATTTGCATTGACTTTTCCATGTCCTATTATAACATACTATTGTACTATGGTAGGGCCTGCTGGATACACCACCATTTACACCTTTAGTTAGACCAAAGAGGGTATGTATTAGTTGTACAGTCTTTGTCCTTGTCTGATGTGCAACTGTCATTGTACCAGCAAATAGACTGGTAGGACTTCTATTAACATAGACTGGTACTAGTCCCTTGAGAGAAAGGATACTATCAGGGGTTCTACAGGCCTGATGAACTTTGTGAATTACTGCAAAGGTGCATGTGAAGTACAATACTAAGCGAGCATCGCAACTTTCTCTCTTAGATGTGTTTCAAACTAATAACCAAGTGATTTCCATACTACCACCACATCCTAGACTGACCTCCCACCCAATCTGATGCATTTGCAGCTGCCCCTTCAGCATCAGACTGGGGGTCAGTCTAACTACATCCAGTGCTGAAGTAATATTGGCCTTTACAAGTCTACTAACTACTAGACGAATCATTTAAACTAATGAATTCAAAGAACATTTTGATGAGTTCTGCAACATGCTCGGAGTTCGAAGTGTACCGGTTAACATATTATATTTTAGCTATTGCCTTGACTGTGTTCACCACATTCTCAACTGTAATATGATATACCGCTGTTTGATTGGGTCTCTCTGGTTTCTATCTACCATGGTAGCTGATTTGCTCTATTAATGTCTGACCTATATTCATACTGGAGTCCGATTGGGTCTACTGCAGTCTGACCTATATCTATGCTATATATATATTGGATCTACTGCTGTGCTACCTATATATTTGCTGCTGTCTGATTGGGTCTGCTGCTGTCTGACCTATATTTACACTGAATGGTTGGTCTACTGCTTTCAGACCTATTTATACTTGTGTTAATATATTTGATCCTCTTGCAGCTGAGCCCTATCAATGCTACGCCTCGTCAATCCAGACAAGGTAGTTTACTAACCGTCACCGCATCTCCAACTCACCGACAATCGAATGTTGGTTCAGACCGTAAACTATCAGTAGGCAGTGCACGGTCACCTTTAGGTGATCACAGGCATTCACTAGTATTGATAGCCGAGGTATAATGCATGTACTACCACATTTACTCAAACCAAACCCCTTCTTATTGTAATACACAGTTCTAAGTTCTCATGTCCTTATGGAGACGACCATTCGAAGGGGGTGTCCTTCTTCACTGCTCGTGTCAAAGTTATTGTATAGTTATTGTCAATCAATCATTATTCAGCTTGTAACCTCTTCAATTCCTCGCTTCAACCATCTTGTATCCCCTTTTTATTCTTATCACAGCAATTCAATACCACTACATGCAATTCAACTCTGCTTTCCTCGTCGCCTTGTCAAATGCGTAATGCATTGAACGATTTAACTTTAGCACATCACAGGCTACCTAACTTATGCAGCACATGTTTACAAATCTACATCAGAGCCTCTTTGGATGTGCAATATTCCCCGCTAGTGTTGATTATTGTTTATCGCAATGTTTACATTTGCGTCCATTAGCACATGTACCGTCCACATTAATGTGTTGTTTACCTTTTGTCATTCCATATGCCACCTTTTGTCCATATTGCATTCTTTGTCGTAACAAACCGTTAAACAACTATTAATATAAACTATCTTGTGCATTTTATTGGCCTTAGTTTGGAATTTTCTTTCCATGTCATACATATTTAGTGAGCAGAGATGCCTCTGTACGGCAATACAATAAAATAAGGCAACTCCCCGTTTAGGGTACACCAAGGGCTAGATTAATGATTTTTAAATTTATTCTCTCCACTAACTCTCTCTCTCTTTCCGCCTGTGTGTTCATATATACTGACTTTTGATGTCTGTCAATAGATGTTGTTACCTAATAGCATGCTGTACCTGCAATGTACTGAAAATATACTAGGAACTGCAGATTGTATATCCTACCAAGTGGCTACTAAACTACATTGCAACTCGTTAAGATATATTTCGGATTACTTTTTACATCAGCCTAGCAAATTGTTGAAACATTGTGTTTAGCTAAATTTGGCTAAAACACCTTCTAAATTGTCAGTTTTTGTTTGACCAATTTTGATTATTTGCAATCAATTTTAATATGAAAATGTCAACATGTAATGCAAACTATAATACTATTATGTTATAATAATTATTGTTATATTTATTATAATAATATTTTTTAATTACAGCATGAGAAACCAAATAGTGCGAGATCCAATGTTACTACAGTTACAACTAAGGCTGGTAAAGCTAAAAAAGAGGGTGTAACTGCCTCTTCTGAAAAGTCGGCCAAGAAAGAGGAGGTAAGGATTAGTTTTAGTCAGATGTCTAGGGTATTGTATTTACACCCTCATTTCACAGGCTTTCAGATGTTCCGATTGTTGGCTATTTAGTTATGTTAATTCAATCCAGTAAAATCGGAACTGTTAAGAAGGGACACTATAGTTTTTGATAGTCACAAACTCTTGAGTAATCATCTCAAATCAAAATTACTTGACAGATGATAAATTTAGCAAGTATCGAATATTGTAATTGCAGTCCGAGAATATAGACACAAGTTAGTGCATAGTTATACCTGCTTATATTTTTGGCCTATTTTAAATGTTGAAGTCTATCAGCATAGTGATTCAGTGCTTAGTAAATTGTTTCCAGGGAAGTTGTCCTCTTCCGATTAAACCTGCTTCTGTCTTAATAGAGGAGACAACTCTCTTCACAAGTACCAATGCTATCTATGGAGTGTCACTTCTTAGTGGTGGATGTACTCTATGGGAGTGTCACTTCTTAGTAGTGAATGTACTCTATGGGAGTGTCACTTCTTAGTAGTGAATATACTCTATGGGAGCGTCACTTCTTAGTAGTGGATGTACTCTATTGGAGTGTCACTTCTTAGTAGTGGATGTACTCTATGATTTTGTATAACTCCAGAGTAGCTTTCATAGGTGTGACCTAGCATCCATCTATATAGGAGATCTGCAGCTTTTCCCAAAGTAGTTGAAGTATCTCAGTTTGTTACAACTTTTTACTAGCAATCTAAAATAGTAATTTCAGCATTATTTTTGTTATACTTCTTATAATTGAAATATTTTGATCTAAAATGAGCAACAAACTGCGACGGCAGCAGCCATGCACACTGCTGCAGATCTTGTCAACTAAATTCGGGAAGACGATTCCTATCTTATGCAATCACATTGCATTGCAACAATTTGTAAATGCTTTGGTTTTATTGCATAGACTTTGCTCATTGCTGATCAAGATTCACTTTCTAATGAGGAGGTAATAATAAGCATCTCCTTGAACTAGCTATCTCACCTTATAAGTTCCTTCAGCAAGTTTTTTGTGCAGTTGTTACCGTGTTAGCGCAGAGGTTTTTGTGCCGTTGTTACCGTGTTAGCGCAGAGGTTAATAAAATGCATCATAGTGATCTCACCTTATAAGTTTCTTCTTTTTAGTACAATTATTTCAGCATTCATGAATATTATGTTTCACTATGCCAATCCACTGGAATATTGGTTAGAACTTAAATGCACTCGTGAATTCTTCTTTAACTACTACACTTCCCCGGGCAAGCAAAACACAATATCTACACTTTGGAAATTTTGACAAATAGTTTAATATCTCAAAAAGGAAGCCAACATGGCTTCAGTTATGCTTCATTTACAACTTCAGAACCTTGTGTAAAGGCTAGCACAAAGCATTTTACTTTTTTTTTATCTTATTGTCATGCCGCTGTAAGGTGAACAAGCCAAAATGCTGTGCATTTTGCTTGCCCAAGGCAGCACGGATGGCGACCGGACTGTCTGTTTCTCGACTTACACAAAGTAATCGTAGGCTTATTACTGTATTGGTTATGCTACTAGGGCAAGTCTTATAAACCTATTACACTGCACGTACCCTCTCATGTAAGTCTAGCTTTTCCTTAGACAACAGCTTGTAACCTTTTTGCCACTCGCTTGCACCTCACTCGCTTTCTACGCTTCATATTTCAGCTATCCTTACGGTCGGTTGCACACAGAGTGCAGACTTCATTAGCATTTCAGGTAACAATTTCCTAGGGTGCTGCGTCTTCGTGGGCATAATTGTAGCAGCGATCTTTGCCGTTGCTTGCGCCAGTTTCTGTTGCAAATCTCCAACTCTGTGTATGTA
This sequence comes from Himantozoum antarcticum, assembly GCA_027564295.1. Classification (NCBI taxonomy): domain Eukaryota; kingdom Metazoa; phylum Bryozoa; class Gymnolaemata; order Cheilostomatida; family Bugulidae; genus Himantozoum; species Himantozoum antarcticum. Next base: position 10,197 of record JAOQGN010056495.1, read on the forward strand.
TGAAGAGGGTGAACCGGTTTTACTACTATTTGTTTGTCAAGGTTGTGGTGAGTGGCCAATGGGAGCTGGGTACAAAGACATTTCATTAACCATCTTGTTATTGTATTTCCAATGTCCGGGTGGAGTAATATTCACAATGTCTGAGTAAATTATTTCCACGGTATAATCTCTATACCGGTACCCATTTATATGCAAGCATTACTCCCATCAAAAGAGTTCGACAGAGGTACCGATGCTAGTCTCCTTTACTTGGTCACACAGTGCCCAAAATATTGTTGGGACTAATGCTTGGTGCTTGAGTTTACTTTTGTATGCGCCAAGCATTGGGCCCATCAGAGAACTAAGATACAGCGATGGGGCACATACAACGACGGGGCCAGTGCCTAGTCCCTCTGTGCTTGGATGGGCCTAATGCTTGGGCTCACTCAATTATTACTGTCTTATGATTTTGTAAACCTTTTTCTCTCTTTAGATGTTTGTGTGTATTTCTTCAGCGTACGAGAGACAAATTCAGGCTTTAGTTGTCTTTTTAAATCTATATTACTGTCCTTGAGAGCGTGATTTGTGAGCAGCCATTGCGTATGATTACTTTGCTCGGTACTGTGTGGACTATCTGTCGTGTGCTTTAGGTATATTTCTGTTGCAATTACCATATCTCACTTTAAAACCTGTCAGTAAACAGTGGATCAGTTGTCGGATTTGATATTTGTGAAATTGGTAGATAGATGCATATTTCTGATGTAGCTTACTTCTAAGCTTGTCGTCAAGGGTCGGGTTGGAACGAGAATGTGTGCTATTAGGAGTAGATAACTATACCTATGTCTTTTCTTCCAGCTAAGTTTAAAATTGAGCATTGCACCTAGATCTATTTGTATCGCTATTAGCCTACTTAGTGTTGCACTGTTTTCAAATAACACATTTGTTTATAGACGGTAACCGGGCAGCTTGCAAAATCTGGTAAAAAGGATTCCGGTTCACTGAAAGTTGATGATAAAAAAGGAAAGAAAGAAAGGACTGACTCGGCAAAGACAATGAAATCTGAAGCGAAAGGTAAGTATAGAAAGGACTCCAGTTAACATGCTCCAGCCATGGTTTATTTGCTCCAGCCACAGCATGAAAGTTAACCATAATAATTTTATTTGAAGTTGTCTTCTTTCCTGGGAGATAATAATTATTGTATATTTATTTGGTATAGGCAGAAAACGCTAATCCTAAATAACTTCTTTTTATCTGGTAACTATTTCTACTATACTATGTATTTTCCGTATGGATGACATTCGATTTGAGAAAACTAGTTTAATTTTGGGGTCACATAACACAAAAGAATTTTCAATAAATGATACGCCAATCTACTGATTTCATGCTTGACCCTAAATATTGATTCGTCAGGTTAGAACAGCAGCAGGTGTTTCTTACTTTCGATCTAGAATAAATTATATATGATTATGACGGTTTTCATATACTCATTACGAATCAAATCTTTACTTACCTAAATCGTTATCGAATCAAACTTTACTCATTGTGATGCAATAAAGTGGTATATAATGCTAAAATAATAGTAAACAGCTTGAAGTGAAATAATGGAAAGTCAGTATTTTATATAATATATAATTACTATAACATTAGAAAATAGTAACTGGGATCGAACCCGGGCCCTTTGCGGCACGGCGCCTAGCACAGTGGCAGGTGAATGCATCCATTACACCGGCTCGGCAACCTTAAAAAGGAAGCTTCGCCGGTGCACTTCATCACCCACCATACCTGCACCCATCACAGCTGTCGGAGTTAGATAACTCCGCATGGGATTGAATTCTGGGTTCTTTGTGTGCAGTGGTATGGTGGGTGCTGAAGTGCACCGGCGAAGCTTCCTTTTTAAGGTTGCCGAGCCGGTGTAGTGGATGCATTCACCTGCGACTGTGGTAATCGCTGTGCCGCAAAGGGCCCGGTTTCGATCCCAGTTACGAGCTTTACTATTTTCTAAGTTACTGTAGCACATTGTAAATTCATATCTATTGCTCGTATGCTACTAATTATGTGATAGCATTAGCAGATGGAATTTCTGCGCTGTCACAGCTGTCGGAGTTAGATAACTCCGCATGGGATTGAATTCTCTGTTCCTTGTGTGCAGTGGTATGGTGGGTGCTGAAGTGCACCAGCGAAGCTTCCTTTTTAAGGTTGCCGAGCCGGTGTAATGGATGCATTGACCTGCCACTGTGCTAGCGCTGTGCCGCAAAGGCCCGGGTTCGATCCCAGTTACGAGCTTTTCTATTTTCTAAGTTACTGTATCAAATTGTAAAATTTATAACGTTAGGTGTTGAAATTATTTATACCAAAAATTGTGGAATACGAATGGTGTTAGTTTAATAAGATATCTGCAGCATTTCTGGAGATTCCCAAATACTGAGCATGTAAAATAAATTGTGATCTAA
>JAOQGN010056606.1:0-19496 GCA_027564295.1 Himantozoum antarcticum
GGGGGAGTGCGCGGTGGGGGGCGGGGGGTGGTGGGGGGTGGGGTGGGGGTGGGTTGGGTGTCGACGGGGGGGGGGCGGGGGGGGGGGTGGAGGGGTGGGCTTACAGGGCCGGTACAAGGCAATACCTGCTAGTGTAGCCACTGCCAATTAGGTATAAGCCGAACAAAGATAAACCGAACATAGATGAACTTCAACACTGTATGCCAAATCCCAAAGGTATCCAAATGGTTCAAATATAATAGTTGCCTTTCAAAGAAAAGGTATACACTGGAAGCATTGTATTTAAAATTTTGGTACACATTTAGTATGGCGATCAGTAGCCTGGGATCCAAACCCCAAGATCTCAATGCCAACCCCAAACCACAAACAACCACTCTCAGAACCTCAGGCTACCGAACGCCATATAACATTCCAACCAAAATTTTTATTAAAAATAAATGTAAGCTGAAACTTGTATTTCGGCAGAATTTCCGTCTGTCATCATCAAAAGGTCGATGACGAATAGGCAGATTAATATAATTATATTTAAAAAGCTTCCATTTTCCAATTATCGACAGCTAATCGATATGCAAGTCACCTAGTCTAGATAACAGTAAGATTAATTAAAAGTTTTGATTATAGTAAGTACATTGTACATTGTATTAAGTACATTATAGTGTATTAAGTAGATTATAGTAAGTACATAGTACATAGTATTAAGTACATTATAGTGTATTAAGTAGATTTTAGTAAGTACATTGTACATTGTCTTAAGAACATTATAGTGCATTATAGTGTGTTAAGTAGATTATAGTAAGTACATAGTACATAGTATTAAGTACATTATAGTACATTATAGTGTATTAAGTAGATTATAGTAAGTACTTTATACATTGTAAATATATTGTAATAATATTGTGTAACACTAGTATCATAGTAGTTATAATTACAGTAGTTCATAATCATTATTATCCTACTATTATTGTAATTATTATGATTAATATTATTATTCATATTTATAATTTTGTAATTATTATAATTAGATGAGTGCTTCAAGGGTGTGTACATGTTGGCTACTGGTAAAGTAAAATACCAGATTGGAATATTTCCATTATTGTCTAGTCGTATGCCGATGTGGGGTAGATACTTGTACTTAGTTGCTGCAGCCAATTTGATAAGTAAGCAAATAACAGTTGAAAATAATAGTTCGTGATTACAGCTGCATTTTGCATACATTCTAACCAGAATTTCGGTGTTAAAACATCATGCCATTCACAATTAAGTGCAATACTGGCAGATTTTAAGCTTAGCTTGGTTCTAAGATGTGGGGTTGGGGTGTGATCAAACTTTATCAGGAGAATACAACTTCCCAGTCTACAAGTCTACAGTATTTTTCTAGCACCCTGTTATTCTCAAAATGTGCAAGTTCACACCTAAATTTCCGATCACAGCCCACTCCGGGTCATTATTTGCTGAACTTTAGTAGGCCAAAAGAATAAACTAACAACAATGAACAAAGATACTAATATATTTATTATTCTTGCCAGCTGCTATCTATTAATCCTTGCTAAGGTAATCCTTGCTTATTATGATACGAGACCTCATGTGTACCACAATCACACAAGATAGGCCTACCACTAGATATGATACATTGCAATATAATATATACTAATTACCTCTGTCCTGTGATCTTTTACTATAAGCATGTCAATCAGTGAATCACACACAATTGCATACACTTTAGACCCCTATTAATATACATCATTGGTAAAAGTTCAGCTGGAATACATTCCAATCTAATCAGCTGCGCTACTCCTAACTGAACACAGAACATATCTGCCCTTCACACTCCCAGCTAGGAAAATTTAACCACCGACGCCACTACCACTTGATGTTAAACTTTCATTTTTCTCGGTGTTCTGTCTATCTTCCATAGGGTTGGGTCAAGTAACACTTTCAACGTGCAATGAAGTATTTTCGCAGTAATGGAGAATAATTTCAATTAAAGTAAAGTAAGCATTATGCGGGTGTGGGACCTTCCTACATGCAGTGAAGTAAGCATCAATTATTTCAGATTATTTGCAGTATGCTGTAAAGTATACAGTAATTACTTGGGAGTAATTAAGCAGTAAAGTAAGCAGTAACACTTTGACTAAGTTGGAAGTAAGCAGTAAAGTGTGAAGAAAAAGTCTGTCAATTATTGCAGTAAGCAGTAAAGTATGAAGTAAAATTATGTCGATTATTGAAGTAAGCAGTAAAGTATGAAGTAGCAATCAATAAAATGTTGAAGTAAACAGTAAAGTATGCAGTAAAAGTATTTCAATTATTGAAGTAAGCGGTAAAGTATGAAGTAACAATCTGCCTAATATTGAAGTAAGCAGTAAGGTATGAAGTGAAATCGGATTTATTTGAAAGTAAGCATTAAGTTATGAAGTAATTACTACCAATATGTTTTTCGCATTAAATTAAGCATTGAAGTAAATTATATGTTTTGAATTGAAGTGTGCAGTGAAGTAAATACTGCTCTGCGTACTTCCATGCACTGCACAGTGCATTGAAGTACACAGAGCAGTATTCGGTGCTACACTGATTAAAGTACAGTGTACTTTAATCAGCGTACTGTACTGTTTAAAGTACATAATATGGCCAGTATAGCCAATAAATAAATGTAGGCATGAAAGCAGAAATAAATTTGATAAATTGTGTGCTTGAGAATGCTTTTGATATCAGTGACATTTTTAGGTTTTGTAATATATTTAGCGGATATTTTCATAATTGCTAATTTATTCCCGTTTATTGGCAAGCATGGGTAATTGAGCATATGAGAACTATTTTTCATAGACCAAAATAATATCTAGCAATAATTTTAGATAATAAATTCATGAATTTCAGAGAGTATAAGTCCTTTTCAGTTCGGTCACCTTGACTTTAGACTTAAATCTTGGTGTTTGGGGTTGGAGTTTTGGCATCCCAAACCAGGAATTGAGAACTTATTCTTACGCGTGCCGACCGAACCAAGAAAGAATCTTACTGATAGTTGTCTAAAGTTGAGTTTAGACCAGTTTGGCTTCGGCAATAAGCTTGGCTTCGGCACAAAGCGAGTAGTGTAAAAGGCTAAACGGAGCTGAAGCCAAGATGATTGGCAAGCCGGAGGCCGAGACGAGGCAACCCAACCATGGTGGGGTCAGTCCGTTTTTCCCCCGTCTAATGTGGGCTTGGCCAATCATAATCGAGATAGTTTATTTACTTCATTTTACAAAATAATGCTGATACATTGGATCGCTATTAGTGGTGGGCCTGCGCTATAAGCGTTTCCGTGCAGTTTCGCTTTGTGAAAAAGATGAAAAGTTGATAATATTTAAAATTAGCTTGAAATATTTTATTTTAAATTTTCATTAAGTAATCTGGGTATTTTATTGATTCTGATTGTATGTTAGTAGGCATCTACGACCATTTGTGCATCCAAATACCACAATAAGAGTGCATTTGAACAACGATAATAATTAATTCAGACCAATGTAAAATCTATAAACTATTGTCTTGCCTGGCCGTGGTAAAGGGCAAGACGAAGCAAGATCCGTCTCCATCTTGCCTAAAAAATGACTCATATTAGCCAAGACGATTGCCAAGCCGAAGGACTAGCTGGTCTAAACTCAACTTTAGTGTCCAGAGTTTCTTATGTTTGTTTGTACCCAGTTGCCATGGTACCATGGTACCATGGTATCATTGTCCATATCTTGCTGTCTGCTACTGGCCAGTACACAGGTGGCTGTGTTGTGTTACTTTATGATATGTTACCCATGAGCTGACTGTTGTAGACTTTGTGAATGGTGGGGAGTTGTTCACACATCTATACTTACAAGGCAAGTTTGCAGAGGACCATGTCAGACTATACATAGCGGAGATAACTCTAGCCCTGGAGACCTTGCACAGTGTTAGTATTGCACTAATAAATATACCAATGTACGGATGTACGGATGTGCCAGTATGCTCACCTGCTATACCAATATACCGATATATCTATATAGCGATTCGGTCACCTTGACTTACACTTAGATCTTAGTGTTTGGAGTTTTGACGTTCCAAACCGGGAATTGGGAATGTTTTCCGCTGACCGAACTGAAAATGAATTTTACTAAAATATTTTACTTGTTTACTGTACATGAATGTCCCGATTTTGAGTTTCAATCAAATGCACCATCTGATACCAAATGCACATAATCAATGTCCACTTACATACATGTCTCAGTAAGATTGAAAATTCTGCCAACCAATTTTCCACTACCTCTAGTAACATCAATTACAATTGACACTTGGACTTGATAGCAGACATTAAACTAATGCACGAGTTGTGCTACCATTGGCGATTCTAATACAAGGTGCTGTAACTCCTCAACTCTGCAACTGCAAGTGTGTCAGCGGACTTAGCTATTTGACCTTTAAAAAATTAGATGATGAGTTATATGAACTATTATTCAAAATCGACAACTACCTTATATTGTGTATGCCTGGTATGGTTAGTAAATTTGATTGTGCACAAGTTTAGTAAATTAATAATGAATACATTATTTCGCATTATAATTCCTAGTCGCATGTTTTACAAAAGCCATGCTTTAGCGTTGCTATCAATCTAGAACAACATTAGCTCTGATGTAGACTAAGAGACATCTATCTGCTATTTGTGTGGACACATGTAGTATATTTACCTAATGACAGGAAAATGTTTTCATATTCGCCTGCTGTTGAATGTTCAATGGTTTTTGCCATATGTGTTGATTGATTATAATTGATTATTGGATTAATTAGCAAGGATTAACAGATAGCAGCTGGCAAAGATCATCAATATTATCTTTGTTGCTAGTTTATTCTTTTGGCCTACTAAAGTTCAGCAAAAAATGACCCGGAGTATGCTGTGAATGGCGAGTTAGGTGTGAACTTGCACATTTTGATAATAACAGGGTGCTAGAAAAATACTGTAGACTGGGCGGTTGTCTTCTCCTGATAAAATGTGATCACGCCCCAATCCCACATCTTAGAACAAAGCTAAGCTTAAAATCTGCCAGTATTGCACTTAATTGTGATTATTGATTATTATTATTATTATAATTAATCAATAATTGATTATTGTACAAATCATTGCACCTTTACCACTATGTCATATATCCTGATATGCTACTATAAACTATATGCAAATATAAATACCCATTAATTTAGGATAGATATTGGTAGGAAAATTTTGCTGTGATTTTTGGTACCGGCCTGGTTGCACGATTTAGTTTGACAACAGCTTTCCCAGTAGGAGTTGTCTGCTTCTAAAGAAATTATTCTCTAAAACTAAAGAGGTATTTCTAGCTTTCTAGTTGTCTGGCTAGTTCATAACTTGTATAATATACTGTAAATTGATCTAATTTTAATGAAGGTGGATTATATTTCAACTGAAGCGAAAGCTTTAAAAATCACCTGAAGCCCGATGAAAATAGAGGGCAAGAGTCACCAATGCTCAGCTCTACGCTACTAGACTACTAGAACTCTAGGACTCTAGAGGTCTAGAGGTCTAGGCTACAACTGGGTGTTCTGACTATTACTCAAGTACCTCTTGTTAGCGTAGTGTATAATGCTGTGCCTTTTACTCTCCACAGCTTGGGATCATATACCGAGACATCAAGCTAGAGAATGTACTGCTAGACGCATCTGGCCATGTCGTTCTAACTGACTTTGGACTTAGCAAAGAGTTCCTCCCGACTGACGAGGTTAGTTATTATTATGTAACACAGGTGTGGGTTTCAGTTACACGGGCATACCCACACAATTGAGATTATAGTTACACAGCAGTGTCTAGTATATAGGAATCAAATTTAAAATGTAAAATTTATAGTTTTAATTGAATGACCGGCAAATGTTTGCTCTCCAACTGCCATGACTGTATCCTCTCCCACACCCTCACAGCCTCCCACTTGCTCCCACCTGCTCGCACCCCCTCCCCCCACCTCACACGCCATCTCCTCACGCCATCTCCTCACACCATCACCTCCTCACACCATCACCTCCTCACACCATCACCTCCTCATCCTCATCCTCACAGACACCCCACCCCCACCTCCTCACACACTCCTGGCCTCTCTCTCACTCTCCCACACTCTTAATCCCTCTTACACTCTCTGACCCTCTCACTCATATGCGTATTATATGCATTTGTGCTAACCTGTGTTCTATTTATTGACTACCCTACCTATACACCTCTCTAATATTATCATGTCTGTATCAATGTATGAATGTTATCTTATACAGAAGCACAAGGCCTACTCCTACTGTGGAACCGTGGAATACATGGCTCCGGAGATAGTCAAGGGGGGCAAAGTCGGGCATGATTTTGTAAGTATAGCTAGCTACGAATCAACTGATATTTGTTTATACCGTTCATTTGTTACTATACACAGGTCAACGTGTCAGTAAATCTGGGGTATACTACATGCAATGAAATGTGGTAAACTCGAAATTCCATTGGCATATGGGAGCCGTTTTGTGTTAAGTGCAAAAATTATTGTTGCAGGCATGTTGAATAATTTTTAACGGTATTCAATATTGCTTACAAATATTTTGTTTATTCACCTTTGGAGAAGCATAGTACATCCTATACACAGGTGGCAATTTTTTCAATATTTCATTCATACCACAGATTTTACCTGATCAGCAGGTAAAATACTGGAGGTCAGGTGGGTGTCCCTCGACTAGCTCAGCTATCGCAGGTCAGGTGGGTTTCCCTCGACTAGCTCAGCTAGCTCAGCTATCGGATTACCATGTAAAACAATACAAACAAATAGATAAAGAATTATCCTGCTCATAAAGAAAATCCTGCTCATATTTTTGCCATTGGCTGGGCATAACTTAGCTTGCTTTGGATGGCTCTCTCCTACAGCAATGCTAGTTTGACAACTCAAACAACAATTGGTTTGACCAATTAGCTTGAGTTGAGTTGACCAGCTGGACCAATGGACTTCAGCAGAGCAACAGCCTGAGCAGTAAAGTAAAGGAAGTAAAGTAAAATAAAGCAGTAAAGGAAAGCTACACTTAGTCAGAACAACAAGCTTACAATGCCTTGCCCAATACAATTGTGCCATTGCTTCTTAATTCTTTCTTTTAGAAAATATTATTAAAGTCCGTAGATAGTTATATTTTACTGGACTCACTGTAGGCCTACTAATATCTTACCACTGTCGTAATTAGCAGCTTATATATGCTACTGCTATCTGTGTGTATTTGCAGTCAGTAGATTGGTGGTCATTGGGGGTACTGACCTTTGAACTGCTGACTGGAGCATCACCCTTTACTGTGGAGGGAGAGAAGAATAGTCAGTCTGATATATCAAAGTAAGTCACTCTGTTTAATATTACTCTGTTTGCAAGTATTTACTGTATTTGCTGTAGTAGTTCTAGCACGAGAGTAAGATATAACTCTGATGTAAAAAGGTATTCAAATTTTAATTGGTGACTAGTCTCTGACATTTTATAATTCCCGACTAAAACGTCATCTCGTAGCAAATGTGCAATATCAACGTGCTGTGATGTTTCGGCAGCAAAGACAGTCAAATTTGGTTTCTAATTTTCAACTATGCCTAATTCCACCATTTAAATCAATCCCACTATCTTGTGCTCACAGCTAATAGCTAGTACCATATAGGTACAGGAGTTGATCTACTATTGCCTATTGGTAAACACAACAAAAGGTATCACAACTCCACACAAATGTGTCACTCCTTGTTGATTAATATATCTAACATTTAAATAACAGATGGTGTGGAGTTATATGAGGTATTATGGTTAATTATTTCAAGTCACAGTAACCCACATATTTATAATTTATATATATATTTAGTTAGTGGGAGGTCATTTTTCCGCTGAACTAATAAAATCTGGGACAATAATTCCTATAAATAAATATAAAACTTTTTACATTAAAAATCTATGCCTCCCTCACATGCTAAATCTATGCCTCCCTCACATGCTAAATCTATGCCTCCCGCACATGCTAAATCTATGCCTCCCTCACATGCTAAATCTATGCCTCCCTCACATGCTAAATCTATGCCTCCCTCACATGCTAAATCTATGCCTCCTTCACATGCTAAATCTATGCCTCCTTCACATGCTAAATCTACTATAGTAGATAAATTATAGCACTTGCTGTATACATGTAATAGATTTAGCCGGGGAATGCAGTTGAAGATGTATAATACGTGACGTGTCAGACAGACAATAGCAAACCTCTTGCTATGCAGAAATTGCCACAGAAATGTTTTATTATTTTGATAAAAGAGTCGTCTCCTCTGGTATAGAGAAGAGACAATTCTTCAAATTAATTATAGTTTAACAGCGCAAAGGTTCTACTGGTAGCTAATATAGAGCGCAACAATTCGGCGCGCAAACATAATTACTAGCACATTTTTCATGGTCCCTCTCGGTAGAGACTGGTTTACAATTTATATAAGACGTTTAGGCATCAATGAAACAAAATTGAAAACAATATTTACTGGAATCGAAACACGGTGCACACACTCTACGAAAGATGCACACAGAGATTAAAGGACATTGTTAGCAATAATTTTGTGAAAGAATTATTGTAGGCGCATAAGCAATACGAGTATAAGAAACTATATTTGCATTTGCATGCTAGAAATACTGACCGCTAGAGATACTGACCGCTAGAGATACTGACCGCTAGAGATACTGACCGCTAGAGATACTGACCGCTAGAGATACAGACCGCTAGAGATACTGACCGCTAGAGCTACTGACCACTAAAATAAGTAAAAACTCATACATAATAACGTGTCAGTGTCAATACTTATTAATTACATAAAAAAAGGCTATTTTAAAAGTTATGAAAGTTTGGAATAATGCAATGTATAAGAGTTCAAATGTAGGACGAGGCGTGGCTTTATAAGAATTAATATTGGTGTGGCCTAGTTAGTAGTTTGCACCTGTCTAATAATATGCAAAACTGAACTAATCTGATGGAGATATATTGCTGTCGATAGCTCTGAATATCGATAGCTCTGAATATCGATAGCTCTGAATATCGATATCTCTGAATATCGATAGCTCTGAATATCGATAGCTCTGAATATCGAAACAGCAAACTTTGATACTGAACTTGTACCCTATAAATATACCATTCCTATACCATCTACATCATTCTATACCATAATGTAGCACATACCATCATCTTTACCATCTACACTCAACTTCCTGTTTCACTCTGCAAACTTGTTGGCTTCACTTAGACGCAAATGTTTAGTCATCAGTCATCATCTCACTGGGTTAGCAATGTGTCCGGGTGTCAGCAGTGTGTCCGGGTGTCAGCAGTGTGTCCGGGTGTCAACAATGTGTCCGGATGTCAGCAATGTGTCCGGGTGTCAGCAATGTGTCCGGGTGTCAGCAGTGTGTCCGGGTGTCAGCAGTGACAATTGGAGCTAAGTGAAGATATTAAAGAACATATTCCGGCATTCAGGTGAAATGTTGCAGGCATGGCAACACATGTATCATGCACAATTGGGCAGCAAAGTGTCAAAGCAGCACAGGACTGAAGTTGATTAAGGCGTTCCCTTTGTGTCCCACAGAATTCCTTGTAGGCGCTGACTTGTATCTCTCAGGGTTGAAGTATAATTTGGATCTTCAGTTCATTAGGTTTTTATCAAAGTCTTTTACTATGATGTGGTAAATTACTCTATTGGAACAGTTCTTTTGTTACTCTCGTTTCAGCTTCACCTTCTGCTTGATGGATTTAGTTGCTAATTTTACCCGAGTGTTCGCTTTAAGACATCACCTCATGGCATCACACCAGCTCCCATTCACTCATTGTCCTTGGCTTTATACTACTTCACTTTCACACCATGCAGCCAATTCTAGTACTCTCATGCATGTATTTTGTGAATTGATAATGAGACCTATTATGTAGCCTATGGCATTAGGCTAACTTTGGTCCCGAAACCTTCCTGCAAATTGAAATGTATGACTTAATAGAATACTTTAGAACACAGGCTAGGAAAATGCTAGCCTCGGTTCCAAGCCTTACAAATTAGGAAGCACGACTTTGCAGGCATCCAGGATCACAGGATAGGTGCACATAAGTTGGTATTAACCCCCTATGAAGGTATTAACCCCCTAAAATGGTATTAACCCCCTATGATTTTATGTAAGGCTGAAACACGTTATGAGAACGAGTGTAGTTCACATATTATTCTTACAAAGAGCCCCATTCAGTATCTGCTAAATATGTTGAGATTATGTTGAGCTCAAGTTGCTGAAGTTTGTACTGTGACTAACGCAGTTGGTGTCTGGCTCCACTCTCTCCACTTGTATCTCAGCTTCTAAAGGGTCTGTAGTGTTTACCAGTGCCTTGCAGCTAATCCATGTCGATTGATGGACGGATTTGTTGCATAATCCACTGGATTAATAATTATAATCTCGATGTAAATGACGTTCAGTAAATTTCCTTAGAGATTTATGTGTGTAGGATTGGACAGTTACCCATAAATTGAATAATATATATATATGTAGAATTGTAGAGTTGTAGTTGATTTCCTGTGTCTATTTCAATATGGAAGTTGGTTTATTAGCTGCGTAATCTAATAGTTGCACTCAGAATATTCAGTAATGGCTTATCAATGTTACACTAAAAATAATTTTCTGCGAAATGTTACTATTACCCTACTGGAAGAAAATATTCCGTTAAATTTTTGATTCATCTTCTCTTTCTCTACTTTTTATTTCCTACCCATTATGTTGCCGCTGTACATCCCACACTATTGCCGCGTAGCACAGATCTAGCTACATCGGCGTAAAACTTGTTGCATCGTAATAAATTATCATATTGGATAATTTATTATGATAGTATCCAATAGGCTTAGAGCTGTATTTAATTTTGGAAAATAATAATAAACAGAGTGAAAATATGCATTTCATTTCTGATGAACAGGCGGTAAAATATTTATTTACCTCCTGTTCTCCTGTAGTAGCAATCCATTTCCTTACTGGTGGTATATGATTCATTTTATACTATTTGATAATTCAAGATAACAATATCTGACTGAGACTGACAGTCTACTACTCTACTACTTTTTATTATATTTTATAGTACTAGTAGTAAAACTTTTTTGTAAAGTAACTAAATAAGATTAGGCATACCTTCAGTTTTTCATCCGGAACTGGCTCCATTGTTTCTGATATACATGAAACCCTCTAGACGCAGAGTTGAATGTGATTGATTACATTTTTTAATTTTTTTATAAAATCAGCATAGAGCTATGAAAAACGAGGGTGTCGCCAAATTTGGTGTCCAAGACCTGTCGCCAAAAATAAAATCCACCAAACCTCGGACCCGGCACTAGGTCGCCAAACTTAAGTCCGCGAATATTTTCTTCCAGTAGGGAAGCTTGTTGCGAAGAGGGCAGATAAATAATGAGGCGAGGAGTTGCGCGCTGGTAACGCTACCTAAAGTTCCATGGAGAGTAACCCGAAGCAGAGTAAAATAAATGTTATATGAAAATGAAATATCAATCACATTGCAACTTGGTAATATGCTGAAATGTAAAATAGTGATACATCCAATGGTAGTTGTCAAAGATTGGCTAGATATTGGGAGATCTGTTCAATTTATAGGCTTAACATGGAACATAAATATCAAAGGCAGTCCATTTATCACTTTGAGAGCTACTGAATTTAAAATTATTTCACAGAAGACAGTTATTTACAAACTATCTTTATTACTCATCATATCGAACAAGCAGCTTTGCACTGCTCTAGACTTCTACTTCAAAGTCGTTCTTTCAGCTTGCAAAACAATGTGCATAATATCAAGGCTTAGTAGCAGCACGTAAACGTAGTGGCAATGCTTTGACGACTGAAGTGTGGTAAAAAAATTAATCTTTGTGCAGAAGAATTAGTGTTTGGCTGTTTGCCGATGCCTGTTGTGCTACTAAGAATTAGGTGAGTAGGATGAAGGGTATGTGTATTCCATCTCACCAGCCCCTTCTGCTTGATCCCACATCTGTGGAACCTGGCAGTAGTCTCTGTTGTTACATCTTATCGCAGTAAATCCTAGATTTATGTGAGATGTTAATCCTGAACTATCCTCAGGCTTTCTGCTCACATTAGAAACGCAAGTATTATCTTGTGCTTCTCTGTCATCCCTCGTCATCTAGTGTAATATTTTACCATCCATAGAGGAGGACAACCACATTATCGGATTATTAGTTATATTACCAAAGCAGCTGAAGTTATATAATCGATCAGGAGCCATCAGGCTATGAGCCAGCTAATGTCAAGACTGCGGATGAACAAACACTTATCGCTAATGATTTTATTTTATTTGTTGACTATTGAGTCAGAATCAAATAATAAATTAATAATATATTTTGGCAGATATTATAATTATAACACGCTATCCAATATGCATATGTAGGTAAAATTAAATATTGGGTTAAAGGGTACGTTAAATGTACCAATCGGGCTATTTTGCATTAAAATAGTGAAAAAATACTGAGAATTATAGTTACGTTCAATGAGAACTACGTGCGGGGGTCTGAGTCCTACCCTCAAGTGAGGAAGTCTGAGCAAGTAATACGCCAATCATTAAATTTAGCTGAGTAGGAGGTTAGTCAAGTGTGCTATACTACCCCGTCCCGGGGCGGGTGGTGCTGGTGCTGGCGTCGGTGCTGGTGCTGGTATTCTAGATCTTAGCCTATTCCTCTTTCTGCTATTTTTGTTACCATTTCTCTTCCGTTTATTTGGGTCACGCCTGCGTTTGCCACCACCTCCTGATTTCTTTCGAGGTTTCCTTTTAGTAGAAGGTCTGGTGGGTACAGGTCGAATAGTCGTAGTTAATGGTGCAGGTGGAATTTCCTGTTAAAACATTAACATGTGTTATTTGTTCGGTGAAGATGTGTGTAACCCAATAACAGATTGAATCATTAAACTTTTAAACAAGGCAGCACATTCATGATTATGTGACGGAGATATTGGCCAGGAATGTACGCACAAGTTAACTGCATAGATGAGGGTTTAAATTTCTTCAACATTTATTTATGCTGCAATTTTTTCATCTCGGTAATTGTAACTCCGGTTAAGTCCAAGTGTACACGTATGCCTATTGAAATTACCATTTTACGAGACATTTAGAGACGACAGTAAGTTCGTAGTTCGTAGTAATTTTACGAAACAGTAAGTTTGTTAATATGAAAATGGGCCTATCCAATGTGTTGTAATGGTGGGCACTGTCTGAACATGGGCACCCTCTAACACCTCCCACATTACAAGCTGTGCTCAGCTTGATTCTACAATCTACAGATATCCTATAAATCGCATGTCTGTACTACTCACCACTCCTGCCGGCACGAGTTCCTCGGGACCGTATCCATTTTTCACCATCTTATCCATTGCATCACCAAAACATTCAATAAATGCTTTGTTGTCATCTATCATCTCTTGTATCTGTCAGTGCAACACAGACATACATAAATAGACAGAGAAACACACAGACATACAATGCAAATCAGTACTTTCAAATCTCGAAGCTCCCATGGGCATGCCACGTATGTGACGCTAAAACTGTGTAGGAAACTGTAAACTGTACAACTTGGTGTGGATGATTCTGCTTTTAGAGCATATGAGGTTGTGAAATTTGGTCTCACTACCCTGTATAGGGTGATAGAAAATTTTAGGCACACTTTGATCACCAGATACATGTATTTTACATATATACTTCTACATCTACATGCATCTATAGATGTAGATGACAGCGCAGATGTGTGCTGATATACAGATGAGAAAAACTCTGTCTCTTGTAGATTGTGATATTAAATGGGATAATTTCTCGCCCTCGCTTAAAAATGGTTACTCTCTGTTCATTCTACTTACTATCCTCATATGGTTCTGTTTGGGGCAAAATTTTGCCTTTGATTTCTTTTTCTTTGGCTTTTTGATTAGACAACTGCTCTCACCGTTGCCTCCCAGATTTCCTAGTTTGTATATCAGCATCATATCTGTGTTCACTCTGGTGAAGTTGGTTTCTGGGTGCCTCCATTGGCTTCTGTAATATACATCAGTGTGAAAATGTGCTCACTCTACCATTAAGGACTGTGAGCAACCCACCCACGACAGACAGGTGTAGTGGGCCGATTGCTACATTCAATTCAACATCAAGTTAATCAGTTGTAGTTGGTCACCATTTAGACACTGATGTGCTGAGATAACTCCGTCTGATCAGAGAAATCTACCAATGTATAGGTATCTACTTCTTTCCCCACAGCCAGTTTGGTATAGTAGGTGACTGTTGAAGAGTAGTAGTAAGAGGTAAGAGTAGTCGAGTGCTGAAGGCGGACGAGCGCCAGAATACTGCCATGTAATCAATTGCTTTTCGGCTAGAGATGAGTTCATTTTGCTCTCCTGCTAAGCAGTTGTTAGTTGATCACCAGAACAAAAGAGGGCATGTTTTCTCTAGTTTGTCATAAATATGGAATCAATTTAGGCTTATTATGAGAGGAGCTTTGTTGCTTTGGCGTTTGTTATCTTACAACTGCATATTGTACTGTTCTGCTGCCTAAACTACTCTTAGCCAACCACATAGAACTTCTAAAGCGTACTCCCTACAATGCCGAAGCAACGACTCTTCCAAGACGACACTGTGCCGCAAAGAAGCATCATACGTGATTATCCCCGCCCATGCCATGGTGAGTTGTCAATAATATTTTAATGCCAAGATGGCTACAGAGGTGTTAGATCGAAATTCAACGACCTCGTACTAGCACTACGGTAACACATAACACGGTAACACAATTCATCAACTGTCACCGCTCAATGAAGAGAGAACAACTCCAGCCGTATGATCCCTCTACTGTTTAGTGTATCATCTTGGAAGAGTTATTGACCAAAATGGTTCATGTACTTCTACAGCGTATTCCCTATGATGCTAATTACTAAGTGCTTCATATTTGCGGATATTACCTGACTTCTGAGAAATCATCAACAACGACATTGTTTGTCTCTTGCCTCCATTCCTTTCCTATTGCCATCATCTTAAAGAATTCATTGGATAGTACATCAAATCTTGAGGTGTAGCCTCCAGAGAAGCCAGTCTCATTCGAACGCAGTTTACCCAAGGCATGGGAGCCTGGCAATGGAAGAAGAAAATAACACAGGTTATATATAGGATCAGCACAATTGAAAGCGAACTTGTTTGGCACTCATGAAAATAAGTACAGACCTATTTGTGTCAGTAAAGCAGTTTTATTACCTAACCAACGGAACAATACATTTTGCTGAAAACAGAAAACGTAGAAAACAGTTCAACCATTCTCAATTTCCCAATGGAAGAGTACACATAATAGAATAAATTTTGCAAATTTGGAATAGCACTTACTTACTCATAATATTTCAAACATGTTAAAAAGCTAGCTTAGGGTTTAAGCCTAAGCTTAAGCCCTAAGTCGCCTAAGTCTATTTCATGTAATTCTTTCCACGGAAAACAGAACTGTTTATTATCTTTCTACAGTCTCCGTAGAGCTTACTTTGTGAACCAAAAGGGGAGCTTAGTATAGATATTCTGTCCATACATTTGGTGGGTATCAAAGAAACCTACTAACTTACCCATGATACAAATTGCTTCTCTGGGTGTCATCTTCATATTCTCATCAAACCATTTGTAGGGATCCTGGTTGGCATCAGGCAGGGGCCTCAATGGTTGGACTAGCTGGGGTACTGCGCATGTTCTTCTTCCATAAACCATGTTCATGTTTGGGCGACAGTCATTATGCCCCTTTGCTGAATCCCTGATACAAACTGAAATATACAACATATATAATAATATACAAAATATATAATAATTATGTAATAACTAATAATCATATAATAAATGTGATATATTAGGCAGATTCGCGACCTAGTTCACCGAACCGGCTGATATTATCTATACTGATAATTATTTACACTGATATCGGCTGATATTATGTATACAAAATATAAAAATATTATTTAGGCCACGCCCCACGGTTCGGCGAACTAGGTCGCGAATCCGCCTATTATCTAAATATTATAATATACAATAACAATGTTTTTTTGATATGAATAATTAATGTAGTTTAATTGCAGTTCAAATTGCTATAGTTCATCGTTTTAATGGAGTTGTTGAACTGGTGGTAGATGAAGACAAAAAACAACATAATTATGAAAACGTGAATGAGATGACGCAGGTATAGTCACTAAAGTGTACATTAGTTTTTTCTATTAGATGACACAAAGAGAAGCAGTAATGTGAATAGTAGTAAATATGAGGTACCAGGTTGGGACTCTCCTTTTACCCTTTCATCTCAATAAACTACTGGCTTAGGATTTATACAGATATTATTATAATCTCTGCAATTGATTCATGTACCACCATAATATAACAAAATATAATATATACTAATAGCTACAGCTATTAGCTGTAGCTACAGCTATATAGCTGTAGCTACAGCCATAGCTAGTCTGTAGATCATTGAACATAACAAATAAACAGTGCATAAATGGTTCAGTTATCACGTAAAGATGGCTTGAAGTTGGTCCTTGTCATAGACTTATTATACTCTTATCTAATAAGTCTATGGTCCTCCCTCATAATCTTCAATGATCAGAAAGCATGTCCACTGTTTCATCATTTGTGCAAAGAAAAAGTTGAACTAAATAGAAAACATCCAGGAAGCATGAAATTGGCAAAGGAAAGCATTAACTTTAATGTAATGTATTTGTGCTTACGTCCTTCCTGCTCCCCTCTCTCTCCTGCAAAGTCTGATGTGACAACACAGGCTAAGGCGAAAAAGTCTGCCCTGGAGACGATATCAACGTATGGTCGATGAGCAGCTTTGAGCATCGTCCACGTTATATCCAAGCCTGCAAGAACAATGGAACCGACTCAGATACTGCACCTTTAGTTGCAGTAGGCCAAACTGCATTGCAATCTTGCTGCACTTTTCGTATACTTACGATACACAACAGGACGAGAAAAAAGATCCGCAGGAACTAATCATGTATGGATTAGTTGGATCTGTGGCAGATCGGTCTTTAAAACACGTGGTTGCAAACACATGATTAATGTATATTACGATTTACTTGTGTTTTTGGCTGTGATGTGTGAAGTGAAAAGGTATTAGGCAGCTAGAACTGGGGCTCAGTAACATTACTGTGGTAGTTTCCAGCTCGGCTGGTTTGAATATCTGTCGATAGGATGAACTGATGTTTTATGATGAGTGAAATTATGCAACGACTGCCAAATTGTGATCCTGCAAATGATTATGATAATAATAATAATAATAATTCTATTGTTTCGCCAGGCATCTATCTCAAGTGGTAATCCAAATGGATGTAAACCTACTACAAATTTTATGATAATTATATTATTGTCATTGTTATTCCAATTGTCAGGGTAGGAAAAACCTGCTACAGGACAAAAACCTCCAGGTTGTAAGTGAAATTCGAACCCATGTCTTTCTAGATAACTGAGCTATACAACTCTGCCACTTTGAGACTATCATTTATACAGGCTACTACAATATGATACAGCATGTAATATCCCACCATTATTCCCTGGCTGCGCCTTTCGCCGCGTGTCTACACATCCGTCACATATGTGAACGCAGTCGTGGAAGCACATTCTGACAATGCCAGGCACAAGAAATCTCATTCCATTGGAATCCAGAGCTGTATCTATTAGCTGTCGTATGTCAGCTGACATGGTGTGCTCCTGCTCCGGTGAGACAAATGCACCGCCACATCCAGATATACATGCGAGCAAGCCGAGCAAAACTGCTATAAAAACCTGTAAAAAGGAATATGTAGGGTGTAATATGTACCTGTAAAAGGTAACATTTGATGTGCAATATAAATCTGTAAAAGGTAACATCTAGGGTGTAATAAAAACCTGTAAAAGGGAACAGGTGGAATGTAACATAAACCTGTGAAAGGGAACATGTGGAATGTAATATAAACCTGTAAAAGGGAACATGTGGAATGTTATATAAACCTGTAAAAGGGAACATGTGGAGTGTAATATAAACCTGTCAAAGATGCAGATTGTAGAATGTAAAGCCGAAATATACTCCAGTATCATTACTGTAATAAATTATTACCAACAATTTTTACGATGAGTCTGAGATTAATTATGAATTGTATTAGCTCACATTACCATATACCAACCATATACCTGTATATGTCATATACCTGTATATACCATATACCTGTATATACACAGTGTGCAATGCATATACAGCCCATATACCTGTATATACACAGTGTGCAATACATATACAGCCCATATACCTGTATATACACAGTGTGCAATGCATATACAGCCCATATACCATATACCTGTATATACACAGTGTGCAATGCATATACAGCCCTTATACGGTCCAGTTGCTCAAGCTTAATAATGCATAATATATGTACACATATTTACATGCAGACACATACACATATTATATATACACAAGCAGAAACAGAAACTGCTGTATTTGCGATCTTTCTACTGCTGCCTTACCTTTTGCATTTTGAGTGATATTTAGATCTGGGTATAAGATAAAACGGACTGATCTAGAGGCCACCTGTGCCTGAACTGACTTGCAAATCATGACAATAAAACACATTATGAATTATTGGAACATTTGTCACCATGGCTACACAGGAAATCATTAGATGGCTTATTTGAGCTAAGCTAATGTCCTATAATTATAATCATATAATGCAATGCGTAGTATGTATGTAGTATCATATAATATAATATACAAGTTATTGTTAATCCACACCGGATTATACATGCAGATTCCTACACATTTGGAATTATTTATTGTGCCATTCCGTGTTAGTAGTCGATTGAGTTAACAGGTCGACGACATCGCTCATTTGCTATAAATGCTTTATGGTGTAATTATTTGCTTTTTTGAAATGCAAAAGGCATGAAAGGAATCTTCTAGGTTGCAGCAGAGCTGTGTAATATATGTGTGTAATATATATGTGTAATATATATGTGTAATATATGTGTATCTCTATGCCGTGCATCTCTAGATGTGGCTCTGAGTTGCTGTATTACAATTACAAGTGACAGTGAATTACCACCATTAATATTTAACGCTTCTATAATAAGCGAATAGGTTAATTCGGGCTATACATTTTATTATAAAAGTTATCACAAGAAGCGATTTCATAGTGAAATTTTAATGTACTAAAAATACATAAAATTACAACACTAATATTTCGGTAGCACTATCAAGCTACCATCTTCAGGGTGAGATGTTAAAATTGAAAGGCTAAGTATATATACAAATCTCGCGAACAAAGGTTCAAGCTTTATATCCGCATTACTATGCGGATATATTTTGGTTTTGTTTGGTTGGTTCAAATATATTTTTTAGATTGCATAACACACTTAAAACTATTATTAAGTTTGAGTCTTTGGCTTTAGTGTGTTAATCTCTTAGCTGGAATAGAATTATA
>JAOQGN010056607.1:0-12623 GCA_027564295.1 Himantozoum antarcticum
AATTATATTTCCAGTTGCTGTATCATGGAAATCTTCCCTCTGACATTTTTCTTGCTAAAGTTGATTTGTTTTCTGAAGCTTATGTAAGGTAAGAAGTAGTCATTGTAATCCTCTGATGCATTATTAATTATTATTAGACTGCTTTTTTTGTAATAAACTTTGCTTTAGTTGTAGATAGGAGACAACTTGGTCAAGTAAAACTTACAACTTGGTTCAGTGTAAAAATTTAAATGTCTCAGGGCTATTACGTTTTTGTAGACAAAAGGTAAAGAGATATTTTCGTCAAAAAATTGTTTACAATCCGTAGAATTGATGTTGTTTTTAAAGATTGGCATTAGTTGTTTGGTCACATAATTATAATTGGTCTAAGTGATAGGCCTAAATAAGTTCAGTTTGCACTTTTCAATAAGCTAACACGGCCAATTAAGGTAGCCCACTGCGTATTGCCCGCTACTATTCCAGCCCAGTTGGCAAAGAGTCGTCTTTGGCACGAGTCGTCTTTGGCACTTTGCCGTCCTCTTTGCCAAGAGTCGTCTTTGGCAAAGAGGCAAATAAGCTGTCTATGTCACCTTTACAGTTTAGAATGTTTCAACTCGGTTCAGATAGCTCAGATCAGCAGTGTGCAGTCTCCTGCCTTCCAGTAGTGTTAGTGCTGAGCATTGGTTTTCTGTTCAAAGCAATATGATTTATTTTGGCAATATAATGTACTATTTTCACATATGCACTATACGTAATGCGCTATACGTAATGCACTATACGTAATGCGCTATACGTAATGCGCTATACGTACTATACAATGTGTAATACACATGATGAAAAAGGGTTGCAGCTTCTAGCCCTTCACTATTTTAAAGCCATCGCTGGCATGCAGAAAACCAATGTGAACTTCGTCATCAAATTCAACGAATCCATTAGTACTTAGCATTCATATTATAATATTATGATATAATAATATAAATATATAATCTATTAGTATACATGTATATAAGAAATGCTGAATTTCAGAAATTTGTGGCAATTTTGCTTTTGAGGTGAGTGCTTGCCGCATGTACCGGCATTTTAATAGTTTGATGGCAAAGGAGAGTGCATTCTGCAGTTGCTGTATGTTTGCTTTTATCGTACGCTTATTTTGTATATATCAGTGTTACTACTTACGAATCTTGCTGGCTTATATCGGCTTTGGATTAATTTCAGCATAGCAAATTGCACAATGGCATTAATCCCAATGCCTGCAGTCTATATTCGGCTTCCACACATGTTTAATTTTTGCTGCTGGTGCCCAGTCTTCATGAACGGTGTCCGTTAAGTGGGACAGTGCCCATCTCAACCCTCCACCACAAATCGACCTGGAGTGCTATAATTCTAGCATGTATATTTTTGGGATATAGCGCCGACCTGTCCCCTTGATATTATACATGTACATTAACTAGGGTTAGCAGTGACTGACAAGTGATCAATTATTGCTTTCCCCTACTTGCTGCTGTCAGACTGGTCGATATACCCAGGTATTAGTATTTTTTCAAGTTTTTGTCATAATCTTCTCGTATATTCTGTGTTCCTGGGTCATGATTTAGCTTGGAGCTATGCCTGCCGTTACATGAATAAGGTAGAGGGAAACCCATGGTGGTATGTTGCATTAGTCTGTGCAGCTTAGCTTGGTGCAACTTCCGGAGTAAGAGTTAATCAATTGCTGTAAATCATTGATTGATTACTGCCAGTGAGTTGGTCAGATGTAACAGGAGTACTATTTATGTAAATGTGAATGTGTACTGGAAGATTTAGATGTGTTGTAGTAGATTGTCAATCTCATATAGTAAAATTAAAGTTTGCACCTAAACTTAAACTGGATGGTCATTGCCCACTGGCTAATATCAATGAGCCCATTGTATCCATTTCATTGACTGACTGCTTGAACATTCAGCTGGCCCCTATTCCAAGCTAGCCTATGTTGACAGTGCGCTTGGCTGTATGTGCTTGGTGCTCAGTGCCACTGATAGCATAGTAACAGTATATAGCTTCAGCGTAAAATGTAAAATATAATATATACATGTATGTTATGCTATGTAAAGTCTGATGTAGTAAGATGTAGTAAGATGTAGTAGGATGTAGTAGGATGTAGTAGGATGTTATCAATCTTAGTTTTTGAAAAAATGACTTGATGGCTCAACTTTTTCTGAAGTCAATTTGGAAAAGGTTTACAGGACACGAAGTTGTAGACCATGCTATAGAAGTGTTTCAAGCTACAGTAACTGCCAACACAGGCAATAGTATCACCACAGCTGACATAATAATTATTCCAGTTAACATTTACGATAGCTTGAATGAAGCAATCATTTTCCAGTATTGTCTTTTGTCTTTCCATAATAATGTTTGTAGGTTGTATAATAATGTGCATGAAACAAAATTAGATTTTATTCTCACTTCACTACATTTCTACAATCTGTTCTTTCTTTCAGGTGCTTAAATGGTTACAATGCTACTATATTGGCTTATGGCCAGGTAAGTTCAGCTGTTGTGCTAATTCGTCTGTCTGCCTCATGTAGGTAGGCCTAGTGTTTATGTATTGTATACATATTACACTCATTACAAAAACAGTATTATATATTATGTGCCTGTGATATATAATTTGAGGTTAATGCTCAGTTTGCAGTTTGCTGATTTTGGAAAAATAGCGGAATAACTGGTCTGTCAGCTTTATATGAGCCAATCTTTGGTCCCTGACCTTTGGGTGAACAAAACAGTGTAGGGGGGGGTGATGACGGTTCAGGAACTATGTGATCGATGATGACCAGCTTGTGGCTGTGTTAATGTATTTGGCAGCACAGCCATTGCCAGTATGATCACTCTTGCCTAGTAATTATAGCAGCAGCAGCAGGGCTGCAATGAGACGGTTTAAATGCCATGGTAAATGTTCCATTTGACTAATAATAATGGTCACCGATATTTGTAAGACACTTTAATGCCAGTTTTCTAATTGTCAGTCAGCTTTATTCACAAAATAACAAGCTACCATATAATAAAGTTATAAACTGAGCATAACACTGGTAGGTAGAGATTGTGCAAGAAATTCATTGAGCCACCCATTTAACCAACACCAACTTACCACCGTTATTTTAGCTGAAGCAAATATTTGGCTGAAATATCAACGTTCAATCCTTTTCCGTGCCAACTTTTGATCCATACACTTTGCCACGTAATGGTGCAACATTATATCCAACAGACACAGACAGCCACTAGCTTGGAATCGATCTGCTCCCAGACATGGAATTTTATATTTTGACAATCATATACTATTACACTTTGTCAACATGAATAGTTGATGCAGGAGAGAAATTGAATATGTCATACACATTGTTAAATCAACGTGACTCTAGATTCCTATGGTGGGGATGAAATTATGTTGCCATTGAGTCTATGACTTTGTTTGGATATGGGTAGTGTTATTACCTTAACCTTGCACTTTAACAATAATTTGATCAGGCAGTGCAAAGTTGTTTTGGTTGGAAACTCGGGCAGTAACCTCCCACATTGATGCATATGCCAGTTAATTTGATTTATGAGTGTTTAGTTGCTGAATATTTAATCAGTGATCAGTTGATTACCAAGGAAGTTACTGTCCTAGACAGTGCACATAAAAGATACAAACAAACTGCAGCAGGTAATGTCCTCTGCCCACAGGTAATGTCCTCTGCACTCTGTCCCTAATGTCTAACAGATGGGCTTTTACATCCTAATGGCATCGTAGTTCCACCACTTTGATTTTGTTTATTAGACTGGTTCTGGCAAGACCTACTCTATGGGCACAGGCTTGGACATTAATAGTTCAGAAGAAGAAGTGGGGATAATTCCAAGAGCTGTAAAGCATCTATTTGATGGAGTACAGAAGCACAAACAGTATGCACATGAAAATTCTTTACCCGAACCGACATTCCAAGTGCTGGCTCAGTTTATGGAGCTGTATAACGAGGATATATATGACCTCTTTGATGTTGTCTCACTCAGTGTGGAGGGCAAGAAAAGCAAATCTAACATTAAAATACATGAAGATGCGAATGGCAGCATATATACTCAGGGAGTGGCAAGTAAGCCAGTCAGCTCATACTCTGAGGTAGGTACTACATTGCCGTTGTAGCAATGACTACACAACTTGAGAAGCTGTGGGTTGCCAGTATGCACAGAATTTGTATGACACCAGGCGCGAAAGCTGAAGTAGAAAGCATGTTGCTATAATGTAACTGACAAATGGTGTATGTGACACACTTCGGAAGATCGAAGCATAGACAATACTGTCCTTCCATTGTCCCAGTGTCGCCAATGTTGTGAACTTCATTACACATACCAGATATATAATTCATTCTAATTGTGTGTGACTGTGTGCTGCAATGGTCAGAAATTGGAAGTTGGCTAACTGGGCAACTCATAGACTTATTATTGTTATTATAGAGTTAGTACTGGTATCATTATAACTATAGTTCTAAATCTTTGGGGCAACTCCACCCTGTTCTTATTAATCCTAGCAAATTACTATTAGCTAGTGAATTCCCATTTGCAATCTTTTCTATCTTTATCATTATACAAATACACCATACATGTACTTGGTAAATTTCATTGCTCTGGATGGAGCTTTCAGGGTCACAGGGTTTGCACGTTTAGTATGCAGCATGTACTGAGTAATTCCTCACACCTCCCACTTCACACCTACAATGTATGCAAGCCACGCACACTGTAATGTAATGTATACGCTTTGAAATTTGATAATTTGACAAGCAGTTTGTAGCACTAAGGTGTTTGTTTTAAAAGTGTACGCTGGGTATCACTAAGTTCTCTCATTGTATGTGCATGGATGAATCATATTACAACATACCTGTAAACAGTGTCCGCTTTGATTATGTGGATGTAGTACTACACTACGATTCAAAAGGTGTTCATAGGCAATAAATGGGTATACTGCATGTGCATACTAATGCTATAGGGTACAAAGATAGTTACTTGATTACAAGCATTCATCACTACCAAACTATTAAGTATAAGTATTATATAATAGTATTGGTGTAAATTCATGAAGTTATGCGACTTTACATTTTTTTCTAATTGAAAAATCTAAGAAAAACCTAAAAGTCATATTTGGGCATAGTCGCGGGACACTCACAGGGCGATACACATACGTGATATTCACTATATCTATATTATGGGTATACACAAATACACATATGTAAATAAATTTATACACATAAATGTAATATATACACAGTATTTATGATACGTCTATGGGTTTACATCACATTTCATCAATATTCACGTAGAGCTTGGTTTATGATAGAAAAAAAAACTGTAAGATGACTAGAATTAGAATTAGAAAGGAATGAGTGTGTTAGTCACGAGACTTCAGAAAGTACTGAACATTTGGTAGATGACAGTTTCAAATTCATTTGCTCTTCTTTTGCAAATAGTGTAGTCAAAATGCAAATTTTTGAGAAGTTATCTCGCTAGATGTTATAACAGTGGCAATCTGACACAACCAATGTTATATTAATAAACTAACTTTAAATTAAATTAAATTTCAATTATATTCAACAATAACAATTTAATAATATCAACTAATATTATATTATATGAACAATCTAATATGAAGATATGAATTGTATTGATAATGAGGAGGGAATTGCTAATTGTTCATGAAGATATGAACATTCTGACAGGATATGACTACTAACAAATACAAGTGATATTAATATGAACATTATTTGACTATTTGGACTTCAATTATGGATATGCCAATTTGTATAATGCTAATGATATCTTGGGCTTGCCACTTGCCATCCTCTACTGATCACTGATCTCCTTGTGCTGCTAGCAAAATCTGTTTTGCATGCCCATGATCTTGATATTGTGTCCATCTTGTAGACTATGGAGTGTTTGCGTGCTGGAGCATTATCTAGAACTACAGCAAGCACCAATATGAACAGCCAGTCTTCCAGATCTCATGCTATATTTACCTTACTTATCAAACAGACACGCTCGACGCTGCAACCAGTAAGTATAGAATACTCCTTGTCACTGTCTTGCTGATAACCCACCGACTGCGCTCTAGTGCTGTGGGGTTGGACTAATGTCAATATAAAGTTTTATGACCTCCTTGAATGTGAAAATTTAACCTGTCGTTATCTTTTTGTAGCTGTGCAGGATCACCGAGTGCCAGTACAGTTCGAAATTCCTTTACATTGAGGTTTCTGACTGTCTCAGTGCCTCATGCGCCCATTGCCCCATTTGCCCACTCATTCAGAAATACTACAAACAGTAGTAGCCCGAGTAACTGAGAGTCGTTACAGCAGGTAGCCAGTACTTGTTTCCACTTTGTCAGTTACATCTGTGTGCGCAGCTATCCCTGTGTGTAACCAGTGTTGCCATGTGTAGCCGGTGTGTCAGCTTTTAAATAAAGAGTTAATGTTTCTCGCTGTTATTATACTAATACTACTATATTTCTGGGTTTATGTTTGTAACCTTATTGAGTTTAAGCTAAATTTAGATCTAACACAGGTCTACATATAAATAGGCCTGAACACCATAATTATCTAACACACCTAAAAATAGTAATCTAACACAAACAAATTGCTCATCTTATAACATGATAAGAATAAACTGAGGAGACAACTTGAACCCTTTGTTAGTTACTCGCTGATCCGTTATAGTGTGCCCACACAACTAAGGCTAACGTCGGTGTTAGGTACCTGGTGTTAGTACAAGTGTTCATTATATTATTTCAGTCCGGAGACGAATCCAAAGATGTAGATACTGCGCTAGAAGACTTTGAGACGCTCACAGCTAAGTTTAACTTTGTTGATTTGGCTGGTTCTGAGAGACTAAAGAGAACAGGTGCTACCGGTGACAGAGCCAAGGAAGGCATTTCAATTAACTGTGGCCTGGTATGTTTATTAGTTTACTGGTTCTCTGAAGGGTTACATGAGTTCACTTCTAGGTCAACTAGCTTACTGACATTGTTTTCACTGATGCACACATCTTCCAAAAGTTTCTAATTTATATTATGTAATTAAAAAAAGTGTTGTGGATTATTAATTATTTTCAAAGTTTTATTGCCTTGACAGAATATTTTACATCCTTTCATGGCAATCGCTTAACCTGGTAACATATTTTATTATCATACTTTCTTGATGGCCGACAATTATGGTTATTCATGGGAATGTTAACTTAGTGAAATGTGTTGGAGAGATTTACAATTGATCAGAAATAATTGTTAAACATCACTGCGACTTTCTATTATGCTGTCAGGGTATTGGCTTTGTGTAATTACTGTGATTTATTTGATTATCTAGTATCATAATACACGAAATGTAACTAGATTGACTATTGACTCACGCAATGTCTCAGATTGTTACTGAAGTTGGGGTAGTGAATCGTGTAGCCTTCCCTTCATGATCACTCTACTATATTGGCCAAGGTAGGTAGGGCCCATCTCATACCTGGTAGGGCCCATCTCATACCTGGAAGACACTTTTCTTTTAATGTGAAAATAAAACCTACTGGAAACTCCCCCTGAAGTAGTTGTGAAATAAAGGAACAGTCTCAATAAACCTAATGTAACAGTTGGTGAATCCCACCCTACTATACGCTCGGTTGACACTGAGAAGGACACATCAAATTAAGCGATTCTTAGATTGAGCTGATATACCAGAGATATGAGAGAAGACTTCACTCTCCTCTCACCTCCCAGGTTATACACTATGGTACCCATTAGATATTTATGACACAGTGGGTCTGGTCTCTTGGTGCTATTGGATTACGATATTACGGAATTTATTCGGAAACATTTATCTGGAAATTTATTCAGAAAGTGTAATTACGGATTACGGTATTATTACATGTAGTATTTATTATTATTGTTGTTATTGTAGCTAGCACTGGGAAATGTGATATCTGCCCTAGGGGATGCTAATAAAAAAGGAAGTCATGTACCGTACAGAGATTCCAAGCTTACCAGACTTCTACAAGACTCTCTCGGAGGGAACAGGTAGGCCTGTAATATGGAATTACTGTAAAATAAAATACCGGTATATACATTGTATTCTGCTTCATGATACTGCTTGTAATTGGTCGCATATTATCACCATTGACATTGGAGCCTCTCAGAACTAGCGAAATGTAACAAGGTGACGTCTTTATCTGGTTTGTTTGTTTGTATTATTCCTCTCTCGGCCAGTACCTTATGCTTGCTGTGTCACTATTCCATGTTACGTCACTTTTTGTTGTATTTCTTACGCTACGGTGTATAGAGTGATGTAACTGGTGGTTGGTTGTAGCTTTGTGGCCATGTCAGTCATTGTCCAATATGGTGCCTGTTTTACAGCCGCACGGTGATGATTGCATGCATATCACCGTCTGATAGAGATTTTATGGAAACACTGAATACATTAAAGTATGCAAACAGAGCTAGAAATATCCGTAACAGAGTCGTAGTGAACCAGGACAAGACTAGCAAGCAGTTGACGGAGTTGAGGGCGCAGATTCAGTCATTGCAAGTGGAGCTGGCTGAGTACAAGCAGGTGGGTAGATAGTCAGTCAGTCATATCAGATAAGCTTACATTTGTACATTGGGTTTAACTGTATAGCATGATACAGTAACTTGGTGGCAGTTTATGTAACACCCCTATTCGATTACCTGTAGCCTGTTATACACATCTTTACTAGAAATGTTAGGTTAGCTTTTAGTGTGAGAGATTTTAGTAACTGGCTGATGTACCAATTTACGCTTTATATAAATATGTAGATTAGGAATGAGGATTCCTCGTTGTTCATTGCGATGCGTACTGTAATGGATGAAATGTACACTTGCAATTATTTTGATGATTTCCTCTGACATTGTTTTATGTATTTCCATTAACAATACCTACAGAGGCGGTTTGGCTACTGCGGCCACTCGGCATGCTTCAACTAACAGCTTGTACTTTACCCCCAGTTTTCTGCATATTTTGATATTATATTTAGAATTGTTCTCACATATGGAGTGAGTTTCATATATCTCTTAATTGGATATTGGTAAGATTTTTAGCTGTGATAATTGGCTATTTCTACCTGTAGGTGTTATTATTTCATTATTCCAATTAGAATGTGTATCGTTTTTTGTAACTCAATTCACTGCGTGTTTCATTTAATTAGATTTGGGAAGTTATGTGAATGTTGTATGTTGTTCTGCTATTGGCCCATGCACTGTCAATAGCTAAATGTTGTGGAAACAGATGAAATGTAGAAGATTTGAAAACTAATGCCATACATTGTAAACAGACGGGTCGAGGTGGTAGATTTTTACCAACTTTCATAACCTGGTCAGCAAGAGTAAACTGATATCAAAATTTTGAAACTGTTACAAGAAAGTTTAATTTTAACGTGGTTGTTTAGCCAGCCAGAATAGAGTGCATATTTCTGATCCGCCAAATGTTTCTAGTTGGGAAATTTGACTCTTATATAGTACACTGTGACATGGGGCATTCATATATGGCGAAATTGCTGTATAGAAATACGGAATAAGTGTTAGCGTTGTGCTACCATCGTTGACTGTGTTGTTGTACAAGTATACTAAAATATTGTGTGATAACAATTTTTTATTCAATTCCATCGTCGTTTTCAATAGTTAGTGCATACTGTACTTATTATTTAGCAGTATCATGTGCTGACGGCGGCAGCGTAGTATTTATTATAGAAGTTATTGCTAGCTCTTTGTACATACCGTTGGTTATGTATGCAATGAATATCTCTACCTGCCAACTATCACCTACCTTATCATTCTAGATGCGTGTGCAAATGTAAAGCCTGCACAAAGGTTACACTCGAAATGTGGGAAATTGTTAGATGGTGTTAGCTATGAGAATGTAAAGTGTTATGGAATTATTGTAACATTTTCTCAGAAATATTACAAAAATAATCGTTATAAATCACCGGGTAATGTTAAAGTATGGTTGTATAAAACATATTTCGAAAGCAATTCATGCAAAATAGAGATGGTATAATAGTGTTGGACTGCTTAGTAGTGGAAATAATGGCACACATTTGGCACACATTTGGTACACATTTGGTACACATTTGGTACACATTTGGTACACATTTGGTACACATTTGGTACACATTTGGTATATAGATTGTACGATATGTATTGTTGGTACTGTACGTTATGGTTTATTCTGTTCTAACACGTAGTATATATGTATATGTGTATATGTATATACATGTATATGTATATATGTGTATATATGTACATATGTGTATATATGTACGTAGTATATATGTACGCATTTATATATTGTGTTTGTAGGGAAAGAAGATAGTTGGTCCTGATGGGGTTGAATCCATCAATGATATGTTTCATGAGAACTCCCTCTTACAAGTGCAGAATGATAAGATGAGGCTTCGAGTGAAGGCTCTGCAAGAGACCGTCGACAGTTTGACTTCCAGAAATGCTTCCGTAGCCAATGACCGGGCAGCTGTCATTCTCAGCGGACTCAATGGTAGAATTATTATGTGTGATTTTTACTTATTTACTGGGTTGGCATAGACACTCGGGTTGGCATAGACACTCGGGAGTTGCTGATTCCTAGGAGTTCCCTGATCCCACACCACTTTGATGAGAATGTTTGTCTGTTCCATTTCACCAATAAACAGTGACAGAGTTCATAAATTTGGAGTTGTGTGCCCAGCTAGACTTCTATGAGTGAACTTGTAAACTTATACTCGGTTAGGCTTCATATACGCGGGGTAGTCTGGTAACAATTGTTTATTTACAGGACAGTCACTGAATACTAAATATTGGCTGCTGTTTTCATTCATTATCAGACAGCCTATATATTGCTGCGGAGACCAATATATTATTGTAACTATCTATCCGTTTTAGTACGCACTACATGCCAAATGAAAGAAGTGATAATCAATTTTGATGGGAAAGTGTCTACTAACTAGCTACTAGGTTTCTGATTGATTGTCCACACAGCTAAGCACTGTGTCACTCTGCTTACCGTATATATGTGTCTAACATTGGCTATGTTGTCTGCTGGTACTGATGCACTGATATCAGTTCTGCATGTCATCAATTCCAAGAATATCTGCTGTACAAATTATTTGGAAAATGAAGGTACTTCCTGTTATAAGTATGCATTACACACTTGACACACACATTTCAACATTGTTTAACATTGTATAGAAAAGCCCCACCCATTGCATAGCCCCACCCATTGCATTGCTATTCCCCTTGCTGTGTTTTTCCGAACAAACGTACACCTGAAATTCCCCTTCTATTCTCATTAGGCTCAATACTCGGTGGCGGGCGCTATAATTATTTCATGACCAGTATTATATTACAAGAATATAAGTTTATACAAGGACTAAAATGGTAGAATTAAAATGCAGGATAAAGTATAACCGAAAACTAGAATTTCCGTTCTGTACATCTCCCACTGGTGAAGCAAATGTGATTATCTAACATTGGGTAATATTCGAGTGATTGTATTCACAACAGCACAGCTGCGGCTGTGCCGTTGTGTCAGTAGATGACTCTGAATGTGGCCCTGCACTAGGGCACTATCGCACTATGGCACTAGGGCACTGCCGCACTAGGGCACTGCCGCACTAGGGCACTGCCGCACTAGGGCACTGCCGCACTAGGGCACTGCATGTCCTTGTATCTAGCATTCGTTACCATTCACTCTACATCTACAACTCTGTATTGTGTATTATGTATGTTTATCAGATGATGGAGATGACAAGTTCTCTGGAGACTTCGCTGTAGAGAACGTGTCATTCAGTCTGACGGTACCGCCCCCAACTTACAACAAGATTCTTAGAGACTCCTGGAGCTCCATGTCTAGCCCTTTGTCAAGCTCCAATCTCTGCAGACCTGATCACGAGGCGCCCCAGATCATATTCACTTAAACTGGTTCTGCCTCAGTTGGTTTGCTCTCCATCTCATGCCGCGACGTAATGAGAGTCTGTCACATAGAAAAGCCAAAGTCATCGAATCGTCTGCTCATTTGCTGCCATAATTATCATTTTATGCCAAATATTTGCTCAGTGTGGACCTTATAATACAATCATAGTTCAAGTTATGTAAACCCAACAATTGAGAGTTATGGGCTCCCGAGGCCGAAGGCCGCCCCCGAAGGGTTCACAGACATTCGTTTCCGAGTAGCAATTTCTAGCATAAACTCGTTGCGTCTTACTCCCAATGTGTTATAATATTGGACTTAAATTACTTTACTTTGTCTGCAGCTATATATAAAAAAATTGTGGCTTTAGAGCCAAAATATCCGATATTTCTGCAAAAAAAACATCGGGAGCGGCCTTCGGCCTTGGGAAGCCATAACTCCCAATTGTTGGGTTCACATGATTCGAACTAATACAATCACCTACCAGCTTACCATAACCTTTTCCGTCTAAAAAGGACTTTTAACAGCCACGCTGTTTCTCATCTGTGTCGTGCATTCGTCTATGATTGTCAGGACAATGATAGCCTATGCTATTAGGCTATCATTGCGCTGTCATTCACTTCTACACAGTACACATGTACTACACAGTACACATGTACTACACAGTACACATGTACTACACAGTACACATGTACTACA
>JAOQGN010056716.1:1339-12622 GCA_027564295.1 Himantozoum antarcticum
AAAAATGGGTAAAAGATGAAGTGGCTGCCCTTTGTTGTGCGCGGGGGGTGTTTTTTTGGTTTTGCACCCCCCCCCCCCCCCCCCCCCCCGGATCGCAGCCACAGAGACGAGCGTTTCTGTGTTTGGTTCTGTGGCTCCGATCAGGGGGGAGGGCGACTCCAAAAAAAAATGAAACTGTCAAAGATAGGCTAGTAGCCTACATCCTGCAGTATTAATTAATGTTTGGTGACATTTCACATTGAAGTTGTCAACCAACGCTTTGACGTCACAGCAATAGCTTGTTAGCATTTTGCTCTTGTGCTTTACAGTGGAAAAATCATCTTGCTATTTTGTACCATTACACAGATATTATACATGATGTCCATGATATACATGTGCAGAACTTACTGGGATAGATATGATATATGTAACTTACTGCCAATATGTAACGCACTAGCATATTTATATGAGAAATATATAAAACATACTGACATTTGTATATGGAGTATTTAGACTTGCTGGCATATACATGTATATGGTATGTATGAGTTACTGGCATATATCTGATATATATATGGTATATATTTATACCTACTGGCATATATATAGTATATATTTATACTTCCAGGCATACATATGGTATATATTTATACTTACTGGCATATATATGATATATATATATATGATATATATATATATTTATACTTACTGGCATATATATGATATATTATATTTATACTTACTGGCATATATCTGATATATATATAGTATATATTTATACTTACTGGCATATATGGTCACCAGCATCTTTCGGAGAGGCATGGGACTCCCAGTAAGAGACTTGAGTTCTGTTTGTTAGCCAGTAGAGGTACATCTCATCACATCTGGAGCATTCAGAAGTGCCCACCTCTTGACCTACAGCAGTCAACAACGTAAGCTGTGAATTAATTATAGACCAATATAAATATAATAATAATTATATACTGGACTCGCCTAGCCTGGGTCGGCTCCCAGTGTAGCAGGGGGAGGGAGTAGCCCTCTTCCTCCTACACTGGGAGCCCACCCAGGCTAAACACACCTACAAAGCTACAACACTATCTCTCTACAGATAGGAATTGCTAACATGAAAGTGAAATTGGGGATTCTCTGGGCCTGGGTGAGTGGCTGATAGACTGTTCTCCAACCTTTAGATATTTACTTTTACTGTTGATGTAACATTGCCATCCGTCTTTAGCATCAATTTCCAAAGCAATTGCAGTTTTGCACATTTTAGATATTATGTAGTGCTACATCAAAAGTACAAGCGGTGGAGTTTGTCTCTTGAGAATGTATGGTTACCTGCCTGGATGACAAAACCTGCAATTCTCAAGCTAAGCCTAGCAAATCATATTTTGTGGTATGTATTTTTACTGCCTAGATGGTATGAAAGTATTAGTGTTTGGAACTTCGGCTATTTTTTACAATGACGGTCCAAGAATAGTCCAATATCTTATGGTACAAATACATAAAAATACATGTCATATTGTCATCGAGTACGTTTTGAAAAGCTTCTGAAAGTATTCAAATATGTGCATACATACATGTATAATTCTAAGTTAGTCTGTTATACCATATACTAAATTTATCCGAGACACAAATCAAAGAAATTTATAATCAACAATCAATTTACCTGATGTTGATGATGTCATTATCATCAAGACAGCTAATAGAGCCGGCAGCAAAGCTAAACCCTTCATAGTTAAGAAATGAGGAAAGGTAATAGCACTAATAACACCAACACTGCCACAATACCTCCAGCAGTCCAAATGATGACAAGATTGGCAAGGATTATTAGTAGACATGCTTCAGTAAACATATATTGCTGATTTAAAAGATGTCGGGACCCATAGTCTCATAGATCATAGATTGCATGGCAGATCATAGCAGGTGTGAGCTGTCATTGTCACCTGCGGACTGAGACTATTAGTAAAAGAAAAATAAGATTCTGTAGATGCTCAGAAGCAATAATAGTCTGCGACTTTAGCTTTAGTTGTGCACAAAAGAAGCTAACATCCAAGGATATATTGGTACTTCATATGCGCAACCAGATATATATAAGTTGTATATACATGTAGAAACAAATATGTTTTGCTGGGTCAGTGCAGTACAGTGCTGAATATGGCCTTGTAGCCTCTTACACAATGCAATACGAAAATGTTAGTGATGATGACGAAGATAAAGCAGTGC
This sequence comes from Himantozoum antarcticum, assembly GCA_027564295.1. NCBI lineage: Eukaryota > Metazoa > Bryozoa > Gymnolaemata > Cheilostomatida > Bugulidae > Himantozoum > Himantozoum antarcticum. The sequence goes on from JAOQGN010056716.1 coordinate 3,545, forward strand.
AAAAAGGAATGCTTTGCCTAAGTGCCTAGGTGTAAAGCCGTAACAGCTATCATTGTGTCCGAGATAAATCCACAGATATTACTCTAGAAACCTCAACTCAAATGGTTCATTGCATTGCTTCAATGCAATTTAAGACAAAAGTCTGGGCTAGTTCAAATCGTGTGAATTCTAGAAAATGTGAGTGCCTCAAATGGAGGTAGAAGGCTGCCCGGGCTTCCTTCGGCTTTCACGTGAAGCCATAACATTCGGCTTCCACGTGAAGCCATAACATTCGGCTTCCTTCGGCTTTAACGTGAGGCCATAACATTCGGCTTCCTTCGGCTTTAACGTGAGGCCATAACATTCGGTTTCCTTCGGCTTTCACGTGAGGCCATAACATTCGGCTTCCTTCGGCTTTAACGTGAGGCCATAACATTCGGTTTCCTTCGGCTTTAACGTGAGGCCATAACATTCGGCTTCGTTCGGCTTTAACGTGAGACCATAACCCCCATTTTCTGGGGTTCACATGGTTTGAACTGAGTCAGGACTTGCTTGGGTAGAAAAATCACTTATTAGCCACATTTTAAATCAGCAATGAGAATGACATTCAAACAGACGCAGAAACGTTTTTGCAATGAGTGTTTAAAGTATTGCCAGACAGATACAAATGGGAGTTGTCAGCCCAACCTAAGGCAAACAAGGAGACAACTCCATACATTAAACATATATACAATCTATATAAATGAAGCATTGCGAACAGAGTAAGGGCCAGTAAGCAACCCCAAAGTTGGCACTTACCACTTACAGTTGTTAAGATAGTTAGGCCATATTACCATAGGACATTTCAATATCATGTCATGTTATAGTTCTATGTAGAATTGGTCATTTGGTTTTTGGAGTACCCTATATCAATTTGATGATATAGATTAATTTTCATGGACACAAACAGGCCAGAATTTGGAGATATTTCGGTTTTCGGCTTAACTAATTTCATACATACATACATAGCCAACTCCAAGATACCAACCTTTCGGCTAAATAAATTCAATGATTTTTATGTTGTTGTGAGATGGCATCTGAACCTGAGGGTGCTAATACTTCACTGCGATTTACTACAATAAAATTACTTATTATTATATATACCGATTTCTGAGAATTTCCTTTGGAACAGCCGATCTATAACAGTTTATTATTTACAAAATATAATTATTATAATCATAGTACCTACTAAAATAGAGTGTGGAAACTCCACGTATAACTATCTGACTTTTGTTTCTACTGCAAGTATTGTTCAGTTGCAGCACAGGGTACTTTGTTAAGCATTTGGTCAGCATTGATATTCGCTCAGGAAATAATTATATTGTAGTTGAGCTGGTAAAATTCATCGTTAAATCTATGTAGTGTTGTAGTATTAGGGCTGGCCACAATTCTAAATGCAGTACGAATTATTTATGGCCCAAATAATTATATATAAATACATGTATTGGTGAGCTCATGGTATTGTTGTTGGGAAAATAACAAATGAGAATCGGATTTAAGTCTGAGCTGGTTGTGACTCGAAAAGTTAGCAATGGAAAGGTTGTTTGCCACCATGACTAGCGGTCGAGGCATGTGTTTGGCTTTACAGATACATGTACATTGACAGGGTCTCACTCAATCAGGGTGGTAGGATGTTTGTCCAGACTTTTGAGCAGCAGTTGCACTAGTCACCGCTAGCTAAACACATTTAATATTGATAACTTTGTTTGTGTTCCCTGTAAGTATAGTCCACTGGACTATAGTAGCAAGAGTACTCAGCCCACCAATGAATACTCAACACACCTGTTGATTTATAGATTATAGTGGAATAGAACTTGGCTCCTTTGTAGTACAGCGACAGGTGAATGCATCCAATATACATTACCTGCATAATGCATTACCTGCATAATGCATTACCTGCATAATGCATTACCTGCATAATGCATTACCTGCATAATGCATTACCTGCAAAATACATTACATGCATATTACACCAGTTTAACAATCCTAAAAAAAAAGAAGCTTCCCTGCTGTATTTCAACACCCATTATGCCACTGTACACAAGGAACCCAGAAATTCGTTCCCTAGCAGAGCTGTTAGCATCTCTTGTGTGAAAGAGTTGCTTTTTTATGGTTGCTGAGTTGGCAGAATGGATGCATTCACCTGTCACTGTTCTATTATCAAGGCCCTGGGTTCGAATTCCAAATTCATGTGTTGAGACTTTCTATTAAAAAATAGCTGTAGCTAATTGTTGAAATGGATATCTAGCATGTAAGCCATGTCTGTACCGTATTCTTACGGTACTGGGACGCGCGTCTTATAGGTGGGTGTGCCCTATATCATGAGGTTCACTTCATCATTAAGACATGTGTCTAAAAAGTGAGATCTTTATTTTTACTTAATAGGATGTCTTATATTATGAGAGTTTTATAAATTAATAACGAGTGCGCCTTATAAGGTGAAGGTTACATTCGCAAATCATTTTTCACTATGGCGAAATACGCAACATCACCTCGCTCCTTATCCAGATGAACAGGTGCAAGGTTAAGCTTTCGTCAGATCTCGCTGGAATATTGGGATTTCAGGCCAACCATTTCTACACTGAAGGAGAGGTAGAGGAAAGTCCATTTGATCCGGATTTAGCTCAAGGATTCACAGCGTTGTTCGTCTATTCAGACATTGTCGAATGTTGACCGGTCGGCGATAGAATGGTTCCACTTTTATGTACCATTACAGTGAACCCCCCTCCCACGAATGTTGTGGCTAGCAAGGAGTTTACAAACGTTCACTATTTGCCCAGAGCCAGCACCAGCACTGACATCGTTACGGTCGATATAAGACGCCACAATGGAGAAGCGGGTTCCATTCAGAGGTAGGAAGTTTATCTTGACAGTTTACTTTAGAGATAAGGTCTGACGATGCTCGTACCATACAACCCGCAAGATTCGCACAATTTCTACAAATATTATTACGATACACAAGTCGGACATGACATTGCGGTCTCAAAGGAAGAACAACTAGGAGAGGACACAGAATCGGATCTTTGTTCACGGGTCTGATGTGATCCGCAATGCCTTTGCTGAAGACTAGTGCGAAAACCATTGGGAAACGCGTTCTTAACAGCGGTCTCGGAACCGCTCGAGATGTCATAGCGGGAAAGGCATGGAGATCTCCATGGGTACAAACATACGGAAGAGTGGGACTACTCATGTCGGTGATGTGGGGAATATCATAACGGATAACTTCTTAGCCGCCTCCGTGCCTAAAAGAGCAAAGCCCTCAACAGCAGGACGAAACACTATGTTGGCAGCTCCATTGAAAAAGAGGAAACGTAAGGATGGACAAATGTCGCACGATGGGCGAGGAACAAATATATTTCTTTAAAGGTGATTGTCTTCACGCATATCTTCCACTTTGAGTCTATTGGCATCCGTAGCATCATGGTGACTCCCTGCAATGTCGAGGATTCGGCTAAAGGCTACACCCGCTACTACAGTGCGCAAAAGAGAGGACGGTTACACAGATGTCTAGGGAGGATATCCTAAGGAATGGATTATTTGGCAGAACCGTACTTCCAATGATGAATCTCGTGACAAATCATTTAGTTAAAACAGGAATGGCAAAGGGAGTAAACGCCATATTAGGGAGATAGGTTGGTCCGCAATCTGATTATTTTGTTGAACGTTGATGAGAGTGCAACTATGTCCACATCATCCAAAATTCACGAGGATTCGCGGATAGTGTTCTAGACTCCTTGGATTTATTTGCAACCACCTCCACACACACTTCAGTTCTTAGAGGATATGGCTGAGTGTAATCTTGTCAGAGATAGCCCATACGGAGATATCGAATTCGAAATCGCTGCCAATGAAGAGTACTACCTAGATCTAAACAACACATTCTGTGATCTTACTTTCAAAGTACTCAAATCAAATGGTACAAATCTTCAAGATGCTGCGAATGTGTCGGTGTAGCCTGGAGACAACATAGGACACTACCGAGCTTTTGCGGAGACGTTGTTGAATTATGAACCGGCCAGCAAAAACTCAATTGAGTGCAGCGGGATGGTGTGAGGATGGAGTTTTGAATCAAGATCATGCTCAGACTGAGGATGATGATGCGACAGCCAGAAAAATGGCGATCGCCGAGAACAAATCGGTTAACTGGTACCCTGGGATTCCGTTAAAACTCCACATGCGTCGCTCAGATCCTTCATTCTGTCTTATGTCGGCAAGTGCTGATCCACTGATGGGGCAAGCATAAAGATTACGCGATGCATCCTTTACGTGCATAAAATTAAAGTAAACCCTTCCGTTCAATCCGCTCACTTTGCATTGCTACTCAATGGAGGTCGTATAAAGTATCCCATGGATCGAATAAAGACACAGTTTCACGTAATTGGTTGAGGGATTCAGAGATTAATTGGTGGTGTGAACTTCGAACAGAACCGGCAAAGACCAAAGCGTGTCATCGTGGACTCGTCAACCACGGTGCCAAGAACGGAGACTACCCAAAAAATCCTTTCAGATTTACGATGGGGCAAGATTCCTCTCTCGAACTCTAGTTTGATAGTATTCCTGTCGCAAAAAGATTTGAACCCAAATTTGAAAGCAACGTCTATGCTCGAGAGTATATGGGTTTGTTTGTCAATTTGCGAAAAGCCAGCGCCGACAAATCCAATGCCATCAGCTACACCGAGTACAACAAAGGGAGGACACTGTGCACCTTTGACCTAACTGGTGATTTCTGTGATGATGGTGCACACCTTCTCAGCAAGGGATCTATGTCGCTGAACTTTACGTTCTTAAACCAGAAATGCATATTATTCAACTTGTTGATCTGAGCACCCACAGATAATAATAGCAGCTACTTCATCTTATGTTCATACACAGGTACAGGTGAGCAACAATCGCTAAGAAATAATTTTATGCGCCACATGTGTATATCGTATATACCAGTTGCCAGTATATTATAGCGTAATGTGTACTAACCCATCGGGGAGGTCTGTTAGTCTGTTCCGATGCATATCTAATTCTCTCAGTGATGTTAGAGATCTGCAGATATCAGGAACAGATGATAGATTGTTCCGTGATATATCCAACTCCTCTAGTCTGCTCAGTTGTGCTAGACTGTAATAAGAAGGACATTAATCAGTTGGAGTGTGATAATGTGAAGATAATATCTTGCGTAAACAGTACATTAATATGGATTATACTAGGTCCATAATTGTTGTCTCTACCACTGTCAGTAACAATATATGCACACAGAGTGGCCAGAATAATATTGTATTACATTCACCATCAGTGTTAATGTTTGGTGCGGTTGGAGGCAACAAATGTCATATTCCCTGATAAATAAAATACTCTTTCGTCATCCCATGCATCGTGTGTGAATGTGAGGTTAGTTTCTACAGAAGATGGAGACAGGAGTAGTGATACATTCAATATTTACTGTAATCTCGCGGCATTATGATTTGCGTCTTATAGGTGGGTGTCCCCTCTATCATGAGGTTCACCTCAATCATTAAGAGATGTGTCTAAAAAATGAGATCTTTATTTTTTATAATAGGGTGCCTTATATAATGAGAGTTTTATAAACTAATAATGAGCGCTCCTTATAAGGTGAAAATCACATTCAACAATTGGAGCCAGGACACCAGGCAAAGTATGAATAATGGAGTTATCTTCCCCTCAAAGATAAGATGGAATTGAGAGTGAGGTAAGATAACTCTATGGTGTGAATAGCATGGTGAAAGTTTGGATTAGCTGACACAGACCTCTTTCACCCAAAAGCTGAGTGTATGTGTTCATGACAGTTAGAAAAATATGGAGGTCATTTAGCATGTCATCTGATGAGAAGGGATGAGAGTAGCCAAAGACAAATGCCATTCTCTGTTGGTGTTGGTAGTATTTATAAATTTCGAGTATGCTTAAGAGGGTGCGGCCTCAAAGTGAGAGACAAGTAGAAGATACGTGTGCCTTGTAAGTGAAGTGCGTCTTATAAGTGAATGTACAACCAGTGCGCCTTATAAATTGAGATTTGTTTTAAATAAAAAAAATCCACCCTCACCTATAAGACACACGTCCCAGTGCCCCGAGAATACGGTGATATGCATTAAAATATTACAATGTGTAATTGTATTCTTGGTCTTTCATATTTGTATTATGACTGAGCAGATGTGTTTAGCTGTTTGATATGCTCTTCACAAATCTGATACGCATGAGAAGGTTTTAGTTGACATATTTATGCAACCGTGTAAGTGACAATCAAGAAGTTAAGGTTTTAAATTTGTATGCAATATCTAGTCTATGCTTCCATTACAGTGTAATGTATACTAACCTGCCAGGGAGATCTGTTAGATTGTTCCCAGACATATCTAAACGTCTAAGTGATGTTAAGGATGTGAAGATATCAGGAACAAAAGAAAGCTTGCTGTATGATATACTCAACTCCTCTAGTCTTTTCAGATGTGAGAGACTGCAATAAGAAGGATTACAATATTGTGTATTCATGAATTGGAAATGATAGAGTCATAAATAGCCAGCAGCCGTTCTGACATGGCGTCTCTGTGGAGTAGGCTATCTGTTGACTGTCTGGTCCTCGGCAATTGGATTAACTGTGCTACTGTGCTGCGGGCCTCCATTAGATTTTTGTTGTTGCTGTTTTCAAACAAATAATTATAGTCTATGAGTCTATCTTTGTATTTTATCACAATGATATCTTTGTTTTATTTATTTGCTTATAATTTATTTTTTATGATAAAAATATAAAAACTAAATAAATAAATTGTGGTGGTAGAATTATGAAACTGAAAAGGAAAATTATGAACCGAAAAGAATTATGAAACCGAAGATGATATGATTAAACGTTATTTCATATTTATACTGTTGATTTTTCAAATAAAAGGGAGTTCTAGCCATTTACAAAAAAACATTTTGTTTCTATTTTCCATCTTTGTTTCACCACAAAAACTCCTCGTATTTTCAAGCAGTACAGTCTAACCTCTCTTAACGACCACTCTATTAAAAGACCACCTCATGTAAACGACCACTGTGGTTCCTCCCAATTGATTTCAAATGATAATGCACCTGCATTAAGAGACCAACTCCCTAAACGACCAGCGACCACATGAAACTGCACAAAATTGGCATGCAAGCTTTCATTAAACGACCACAACACTGAGAATATATATAACTCTAATCGCTGTATTGGCATCGGGCCAATAGCTGCGCAAATCATAGCAATAAAACAGAGTTAAATCCTAATCACTATGATTGCTCTTTGTTCTAGGCTCAAACGCTGTACATAATTTGGCTGCAGTTCAAAAGCAACAGTTGATGACAATGAGATGCCTGTGTACTAAAGTCTCACCGCATCTTGCTTTAGTGTTTGTATGATTTGTGGCCATTAATCAAACCAAACATCCATGTAGTGGACATTTGTGCGAAGGCTAACTGAAGCCGCGATTGTCAGCCGGTTAGTAGTTTAGTGGATGCTAACACATATTTTATGGCAAGTTGCTAATAAGTACATGTACATGTATTAACACTTGACTTGACTTGATGAGTTTTGAGTTGATAATTGAAGGTCATTCAGTTGAGTCGGACAACATCTAACAGGCAAGTAGCCATTGATATGGGTGTGGGTAAGATTAAAACCCAAAGCATAATATTAATCAAAAGTGAAATTTTCAAACAATGTGAGAATAATGCTTTTAGGGAAATGAAAAGAAAGCCAGAGCATGAAGACTAGGAACTGAAATGGTTTTATGATGCTGTCAAATGTGGCATGCCAGTCTCAGGCCCAGTCATTATGTCATAAACTCGCATTACCCCTTATTATGCACCCCTCATTTTAGCCAAGCTGTGGCCTTTGTGTTTACCAGTTACTCCATTGTCCAGTTTTGAACTACCCTTATTTACATAAAGTGGTGTGTTTTACATTGTTACCCGTATTTTTTAGGGCTCGGTTATAGAGAGCCCCTTTTCACTCCCTTGTGTACTTTTGGGATTATGCCTAAGGCTACTTGCCAGGCCTATATATATTGCCTGTCCTACAAGGAACAGTGCTCAGATTATTATAATAAAGTGTGTCTTGAAGGTCTACACTCTACACTAGTGATTTCTCCACAATTACATGCACATTATGTTACATGTATGTTCATTTTGATAAAATACATACTTTACTTACAAATGCATATTATGTTGTATCAGGTGAATGCAATAAATTACATATGTAATCAGTATACCGATTAACATACAATGACGTGTCATCAACCAATGCCCTATTCAAAGATCACCTTCATTAAGAGACCACTTCTACACTTCCAAGTGGTGGTCGCTTAAGACAGGTTATACTGTATAGATATCGTTTCAGTTCTTCAGTGACAGTGGCGTTTCTGACGTGCATGTCCAGTGATCATGAATTAAGACTTGCTTACCCATAGTAGTAGCAGTTAGATAGAAACATACGTCTACACTTTTCCACTTTTTTGAAACGATATATATAAATCTTGTACTGTAAATGGCAAGATGACGTACAGCAAATTGCAGAAATCGAGGCCAGCAGTGTTGTGCAATCTGATTGGCTCAATACATGCCTGGCTGTTTTGACCGTCGAACTCGGCTCTGCTGCCCTCAATTTCCTTAATTTGCTGTCTGTCATCTTGCCATGTATACAATTTTGAATATTGTTTCTGCCAAAGCGGATGTGTTGACAGTGTACATTGAACAGTGTAGACGAATGTTTAGCTCTAACCACTACTACTTATGGGTAAACGAGCCTTATTTCATGGTCACAGGATGTTGGAAACGCATCTCCATGTGTTCATTTATTTCATCCTCTTAAATATTTGACTATTCTATACAGAGAAATTATTCTTACAAACGTCTTGATCCAATTAGTATACCGTGAGATCATAGAACAGAAAAACAGTAGTAAATTGAACTAGTTTATTCACAAGCCTGGTTATCAAACTGCTGGTCACTATACTATGCCTCGGTGATGTAGAGTGCTTACCTTGGTACTCTTGGTGTGATGTTAGTTGCTCGTGGTTTCTCTTGTCCTTCTCTCTCCTCTGT
>JAOQGN010056827.1:0-12619 GCA_027564295.1 Himantozoum antarcticum
AAACAATATTGTAGTAGAAGATAGGAGCTGCACTGTTGGAGAGATGTGTATGACTCTACACACAATAAGATAAGTTCCATTATGCACATATTTATATTTGCCCCACTTTACCGTGTTGAGTGCTTTACCATATTCTTTGGTATAAATTTCATTAAAAATTTTATTCTGTATATATATATATACATGTATAAAATTACAGTTTTATAAAACAGGTAAATAAATATAAGTACAGTTTTGATAAAGGCAATATTTATTATTTAAAGTTTCATGCTTCACATTCAAGTGGAGACGAGTTCATTCCTCTTGTTCAATGAAGCCATAGATGCTTTAAATATAATAAAATACTCCTCCCAGAGACATAGGCTGCACCTACTGTTTATGCTACTGCATGGTTTGGCTTTCTTTAATATAGACCATTCCATTGAGTGTTTAATGTTATTCTCTTTCAGCCTCCACATGTGCTTGCTGAGCGCTGTACTAAGCTTCTTACTGGGTGTTTAAAGGATGCTTTGCTTTGTGGTTGGTGTAACGTGTTTTGAAGGTGTTTTTTGTGACCCGAATGCAGAATGAAAGATCCGAATGCAGATGAAACTTACATTTTCCTCATGAGGAAAATGTAAGTTTAATCTGCATTCGGGTCTTCAGTGTGAACTGTAGCCAGGTAAATTGCACCTTTTGTTTGGCATTTACGAGGCAAGTAAAAGGTGCAATAAAAGGTGTAATATACTGTAATTATTATTCCCTAATGTTATATAATTATGCTCTAATATTGCATTGAGCACTTTATTGTGGTGTATGATTGCAATTTCACTTCACAGTTTTATACATCTATAAATATATGTGTTTTCATCACTTAACTACTCAGCGATATGGGTTAACCTTAACTTGCAAATAGTTCTGGTTTATTATCCCTAGGGATAATAGAGTTCTATAGCAGGACAATTATTATCAGAAGTCAATGATAAAATTTAAGTTTGAGCCGCCTGAAATGGTATATTGATAAAGTTGAGTTTAGAGTCTAAATTGGGAGTGTCTACTCCATTATTACATCTAGCAACAAACTATCTGACAGAAAGGGCTCACCTGTACCCCCACTTACTCCCCACTTATTTAAAGTTACACAACATTCATTCATGAACACAGCCCATCTCTGTAGGTGTGCCACAAGGAACACTTTGTGGGCCTTCCTTCTGGTTCGCTTTTGTGGACTGTTTTTGCAGTTCTCGGGAGCAAATTAAATATAAATACGATGACGACACTACAATAAACTATCCACCATCAAAAGCGACAACACATATACTGAACTGTACAAAGGCAAAGGTGGTATTCTCTCCCACTCAAATTCTTCCAAAAACACTGTTCATCGTTTGCAAGACGTTCTTCCAAGAACGTCGGCCAGAACGACGATGGCCATCGTTTTTAAAAAAATTTCTATAAATAATTTTTTTTAAAAAACTTTTTGTTTACCTTTTTAAAAACAATGTCCATCGTTTGCAAGACGTTCTTCCAACAACGTCGGCCAGAACGACAATGGCCATCGTTTTCAAAAAAAATTGTATCAAAAAATGGCTTTTTAAAAAAAATTTTTTACCTTTTTAAAACAATGTCCATCGTTTGCAAGAAGTTCTTCCAAGAACGTCGGCCAGAACGACGATGGCCATCGTTTTAAAAAATATTTCTATTGAAAAGTTTTCTTTTAAACAAACAAAAGGTAAGCGCTCACTTAAACCACTTCTATCTCATTGTCGTTTGTCTCTGGTTTTTTCATAATATGTTTTGTTCAAGGTGTTTTGTATCATGTTAATGTGGTATATGAGTTATCACATACCGTCTAAACTTATCTGGTACAGCTATATCGCCAGTCTCTTGTCGGCATCACCACAATAGTCATCGTTCTAGGTTCTGCTGTGTGCGAGTATCCACTATACACACTTCATCGTTCACTTCTGTGTTTCCTATCTCGCTATTAATACACGAGTTGTTACATTACATATATAACGTAATTAGAACGTAGTAAGTGTTACTCTTTTTAAGTAGTTACTATTTAAAGTAGTCTAATTAGAGTAGGCCTAATCTATTTAAGGGAATTATGCAGTATATGACTGCTATAAAATAATCTATAATTATGTCTTATTATTTCGGAGTTAGCCAATTAATTATTAATGATGTTTTAAACTGATACAACACACTTTGATGTGTGTAAAGCAAATTACAATGTAAATACTAATGCCAGTTGATGTGTGCAAATTACAATATAAATACTACTACAAATTGATTAACGTTTTTATTAAGCTGCGTTGAGATGAGTGATATATCAATATCCGTTGGACCAGTACTAAGAAAATGCTTAATTACAAATTTTTCAAATAAGCACTGTCCTACTGTTACTGGAATAAACCATAAATTGAGCAAGCCATTTTGATTATCCAAAATCCCAAAACACTAAAATAGTATTAAACTATCTATTATGCCTGGTCCGTGTGGTTTAAGGTTTTCTTTCAAGCAGCAGCCTAACTGCATTAAACTTATATCCACCCCGGAACAAAACCGATAATCCCTAGCGAGGAGGATCGTAACAAAGAAACCAAAACAAAACCGACACAAGGCGCGACCAACAATAAGACATCAGTCAACCCAGAATGCTCTAGATGTGAACTGTAGGGGTGTACTCCACCACGAGCAAATATAAGGCACTTATTCGCACAAACAAATATCGCTAACCAAATGCTTGAAAACATGAGCCAACCAAAGCACGTATTCTGTAATAGCGCTTAACCAGATTGCTCACTAACGCAGAGGCTGGGGAACGGCTTTTCCTTCATCACTTCTGTTGTAATGTTTAGCTCACTTTTATGACCAACAAGCCTTACAAACATATTTAATTATTATAATATATATATATCTACATATTTGATATCTACTTAAGTTTATACCTTGACTTCGAGATGTTGCTGTTACAGGTTGAGGTGTAGAGTGTGTCCAGCAGTGAGAGCACGTTTGCTCAGCTTGTCATCCAACTAGGAAGTGCCCTGTTGTTCCGGAGATAGGAGCTGTCTGCTGTTCAATCTTCAGCTTCTCAGGGTGAAGCTTGAGGCCCGGAACAACGGTATGCTCAGTCAGTAAAGAATGAGATTGTATTAGCTGCCTGTCCGTATATGGGGTTACTTCGTACAGCAGACAGATCTTTTAAGCTGATTGCAGTTAGCTTGGGGCTCTCCTATTACCACTGCATTATCTACTCTTAATTAGTATCTGATATGAATCAAATCTGTCCTCAATCAAGGTCAGACAATCAACTATCAGAGTGTAAGCTTACTGCTTCTTATCACTCTCTAGGTCATCCTACACTAGCTGTTATTCAGACAGTAGCCTACTAATAAATGCTAATGTAAGGACCAGGCCTAAACCAAACTTTATTAAATTGCTATCCTTATAATCAAGTTATAACAGTATGGTTACCAGGTATGGGATCCTCATGCAAAAACTCAGTCACTGCAAATTGAACGCATTCAAAACATGGCTATGCGTTTCATATGAAGCTTGAAAGGGAGGACTGATAGCATAAGCTGTGCCAGAAATAAACTAGGTATTCAGACACTCGAAGAGCGGAAAAGACAAGCCCCGCATAAGGCTTTTTCATCAGACCCTTGTGCTGTTTTTCTGATTTCATAAATTCATGTTCAAACCCAGTCCTCAGTACTGTATACATCTGTCTCTACAAACACTAATATTTTCCATCACATCTTCATACCAAGAAACATAACAGACCTAACGCAAAAGCCTGCTTAGGCAGCTATAAATCAGTGCTTAGACTTGTGAGGCCTGCACCTTCACTCTGCAAGGAGGTTTAGCAGGATCTACAGATACAGATACATAAGTTGAGGAGGATGGAGATAGATTTCACCACTTCGGTGCAATAATGCAAATTTTGAGCTTAGCTTAGTTCTAGGATGTGGTTTTGGGGCGTGACTGGACTTTATCAGGAGAAGACAACTTCCCAATCTACAATATTTTTCTAGTGCCCTGGTTATTTGCAAAATGTGTAAAGTTGCACCTACCTCTCCCCAATGGAAGGGGAAGAAAAATGGGACGCGGAAGGGATATGTCATTGATTTGACATCAGATATATTGCAAATCAATCCAAGGAGTTGAAGCTACATTTTAATACTAGGAATAGGATGAGAACCTCTGCACACAGTAAGGCTGTTTTTAGTTTTTACCCCTATTGTGTCGAACAAAAATATAGGCCTATGCATAGCTTTTTACCAATGTTATGCATGATTCACTGAATGTGAAGACTGAAGATTGTGAAGTGTGAAGATTAGAAGACAGTATAAAAGGTTAAATGTGAAGACTGAAGACTGACGATTTTGAAGTTAAAACTTTAAATCTGAAGACACAATACTGAACATTTTGTGGTTAGTGAAAATGTTTTGTTGTTACATGTGAAGATTTAATTTGATGACTTGAGTTTAAGTGTGAAGAAAGTAAAATTAGCATGCTGTGGTGAGAGCCCCATCTTTGTTTTGGGGATAGGATATGTCATTGGTTTTATACTGAATTACGATTATGTTTTATTTATCTGTTCAGCATGCTTTGTAAACTGCAATTTTATGAAAGGTTTTGATAGCAATGGTATCATTTTATCAATAAATCCGTATCAATATATTTGTGTCTATTTCCAATCCTCTAATTGTCGATTGTGACACATTTCAGAAGGAATAAAATCCCTCCAATCCATAAACAGCAATTCAATATCAAAAACGTTTGGGTTATTATAGATTGTGGTTGGGGCTTTATTCCTAACAAGTGCATCACAATCGACTGCTATCAGAGGGTTGGAAATAGACTCTACTTCAGTCCATATAATCAAAGTATGTATGCCTTTCTTACGACTACGACTACTTTCTTAACGATTTACCGCAACTTGACCTGTTTATCGTTGTAATGAGCAATTGAAAACTGAAACTGAAAACATGTTTCAGTTTCAGTTTCCGTGAAAACTGAAAACATCATACTAAGTGACTGCTGTAACTAGCTGAGGTCTGAAAAGACCTGTCTAGAAGTTCGGATAATAGCTACGATTCTCGGTACTGAGTTTGATTCCGTTGGCGGCCGGTCGGATCAGAGGCAAAATCCAATCTAGTTGATCGAACTTGGCTGTTTGGAACAGTTGAACGTTGCTCACGAGATCAGATGAAAGGGTCAAAATATCTGCTCTTTAATTGTTTGGAATATCTTCGAAACTCACGTGGCTACTAGCCACTTTCCGCACCACTTTTAGCAGCTCTCTTCCATTGGTGTTTAGTTTATCCACTTTAATTTTATTTTTGGATTTTCTCACTATATTGCTCTATAATTTCGGATCTGAATGGAACATGTGGATGGTCAGCTGTTCCGACGATCTCACTCCAATGCTAGTTCGGACAAGGCTGGGGCTAGTATCAACTGTATTACCTGAACGTATGGGCAGTGTTCAAAGTGCCCCTATACTGCAGTTCTAGTACCGTATTCTCGCTGCACTGAGACACACGTCTTATAGGTGGGAGCAGATTTTTTTGATTTAAAAAAATTCTCAATATATAAGGCACAATGGTTGTACATTCATTTATAAGACGCATTTCACTTACGAGGCGCATGGTTGTGCCTTCTACTGTGTCTCTCACTTTGAGGGCACATCCTCTTAAACATATTTGCAATCCATAAATAATACCAACACCAACAGAGAATGGCATTTGCCCTGAGCTGCTCTCAGCCCTTCTCATCAGATGACATGTTAAATGACCTCCATTTTGTCTCAATGTCATGAACACATACACTCAGCTTTTGGGTGAAACAGGTCTATGTCAGCTAGTCCGAAATGCTTTTACCTTGCTATTCACACCATAGAGTTACCTTCCCTTACTATCAATCCCATCTTATCGTTGAGGGAAGATAACTCTATTATTTACACTTTACCTGTTGTCCTGGCTTCAACTGTTGAATGTGACCTTCACCTTATAAGGCGCACTCGTTATTAATTTATAAAACTCAATATATAAGGCACCCTATTAAATTAAAAATAAATATCTCACTTTTTAGGAGCACGTCTTAACTCTTAATGATGAAGTGAACCTCATGATATAGAGCACACCCACCTATAAGGTGTGAATCCCAGTGCCGCAAAAATACGGTACTACCCTTATAAGATTCAGAAGTGCGGTTCAATGGCACATACCCGGCACATTCAATGGCACATACCCGGGCCATTCAATGGCACATACCCGGCACATTCAATGGCACATACCCGGGCCATATCATCATGAAAATTCACCAACACCTCATTTAACACTGATACAGCAGATATGCAGTGATGCTGATATAGCCCTATGCCCCTATCTCAGACAGTATAGACAGCCCTTTACCCACTCGGCATAGTTGTAGGATTGTCTATACTCTCATTTTCTGTGTTGAAAGTTTCCCTTTATACTTGCTACAACAAAATGTGCTATGACGCCCAAAAAATTATCTACAGTATGGAAGTAAACATTAATGTCCGTAATTATCATATATATAAATTTTCACGCCATCTACCTTTATGAAAAAGCGACGTAAGACTGTCTAATTTGATTTATTTAAAATATTTATGTTGTTCTTTTATTTTACAACCTAATAGTGATAGTGTGATGGAATTGAACCCCCACCCACGCTCAGGTCATGGTTAAGACCTGAGGCAGACTGTACTTATAATTAGCACCATACTGGAACTCTCATCTTGCTCAATGTTGCTCAGTATTGTCATTGCATTCTTATGTGCCGGTTGGTGGTCTCTGGACTATAGCATAAATATCTTACAACAGCCGGCTACCTTGTTTGTTCTATTTACATAGTGACCTTTTACCTTTTTGACATTAGGACGGAGTCGCCGTCCTAAGGCATACCTACTGCATTTCCTATATAAAGGGCCTTGTGCCTTGGTGGAGCATCAATTTTTTTATACTGTAAGGGACACTGCTGCTTTTACCTGTGATCTTAAATACATCCTTGTTTATTATTTAATCACTGTCTTGTTTTGTAAGGCGTGTGCCGGCGCTCCCCTCCCCCTCTACCTGTGAGTAGGCTTTCCCCCTCCCCCATTCTGCAGTCCGGCCCATGCTGGCTAGAGTGACAGAATTACAATCCGACAGTCCTAGCTGGCTCCAACTCACCTCCATTGCCTGGGCTCCATGGTAGGTGCAGCGCACTCAAGGCAGTGGGGACAAACTATTACAGTATTAAGGTTCGGCTGATATGTAAATTGATCATTTTCAAAATTTATAGACGGCTTAAGCTTAGAAATTATAGCACTCCCAGCTATCTTCGCAAGGTGCTCTAGGACGCTAGTCTTTAAAGCTTTTTGGACTTCACACATTTAGACTAAAGATCTGATTTTATGTTCCCATTTTGATGAACATTTTAGTTTACAGTCCTGAACATTGATTGCATTTATGATGTTAGTTAACAGTAGGCATAAATCCTAAGCAGTCTCTTTAGTCACCCATGATGGATAATTATCTGAGATGGACGACTTGCTGGGATGCGCTGGAGTTGTGACTTTTGACCTCACCGATAGATATATCAGAGAGCTTTTTATGGTTTATACTAGCAGTAGAAATTTCAGGAATATCAGGAGTTATATCAGCGGCGACATTAACAAAGTACTGATTACAGTGTTCTACACAAACCTCTTTGGATATCCATTCACCGTCAATTTTAATTAATATAACACTTCCAAGCAAGCCTGTTCTAGCTCACACCCACAGCGCTTGAAAATTGTCTAAACTGCTAACTACCAACTTTATTTGAAACATCATATTCAGACACATTGAGGTTTAAATGACCATCCAATTATAGGCCTATGCATAGAGGCTTTGCACGAGCGGAGGTGGCAGAGTAATAGCTTCACATGATCAGGTGGCAAAGTCATAGCGTCAGTGCTTCAGGTGGAATAGTGATGGCAGCCTCCCAGTTTACAGCAATGACTCTGTCAAATTATCTGAAAACATTGCGGCTCACTTACATCAAAATGGTGATTTTTATCACATACAAATTTTAGCAGTTTCCATTCAAAATTTATAATGAAAAGCTCAAGCATGTCAGCAAGCTTCACATTTTACTTGCTCTTCATACTTCTTATAGAGCATCCTAGACCGGCTAAGGAAGGGGGATGCCTCATACGGCTTTCATTTAGTAATATTTGTTTCGTTTATTGTTTGCAACTTTCTTGCATTTTATGCTGGGTCTAGTAGGCATGCTTTGAGTCCCAGTATTGCTCATGGCAGGAAGCTATTACTTATAGTAGGTTGAAGTTGATGCACAGATGGTATGAGGTTCGTTTCTTGAGTTGGATCTGGCGTTCGTTAAATTATCCTGACTTTCTTTCCAAATATCATATGATGCAGTGAGTTATTTATGGTGATCCTCTTTTGAGAGGATTCGTGTGGGCATATTGTTTCGGCTTAATACTCTTCTTTGTTTAAGGTTCAGCTAACGGTTAAGGTTAAGGCTTTCAGCCGCTTCCGATACACTTTCTCCGCCTTTTAGATTGCATATAAAACGAATGCATCATTTTGGATCATTTCAACGACGCTATCTTGGCAAAGGACAATGTCATATAATAGGTATAGGCTAAGAGTTTGGCCTTCTCTGAGGCATTATATAGTGCTCTTTTTTTACCATACCTACTCTCTGCCTTGCTTTGGTGACTTTGTTCTGAATGTTCGTTGAATTTTAGAGTTAGGTACGAACTTCTTCTTCCGATGAAGGACATGGTTTCACTTAAAATGTAAATGACCTGGTTTCAAGTTTCAATAGACCATACATTAATTTGAATCTTATGTAATGTATTAAGTGGTGTTGTTATCCTCAAAGTTATCTGTGGGTTGCGAAGTATTTGTAGGCAGTTGGGCGGATGACTGGTTTCAAGCAGTTTACAGAACATCTCCAGTGAAGGAACGTCTGCGATGCCATTGCTAAGTTTGTTCCACTCACTGATTGTCCTGGGTATGAAATCATCACGCAGCACTGTTCTTCTGCCACCAGTCTGATACATATTGGCGCTGCCTCAGGTGCGTCGGTAAGCGGATCAGAAGTCATCAGAGCTGTTGACTGTTGACTGTTGAGGTCTCCAAGCCGTTTTTGATTTTGTACAGCATAGTGAGTCTGCTATTTTTTCTGTACACTTCCAGAGTTTCCCCATTGGAGTTCGGATAGGATCCTGGTAACTGTATTTGGTCCTGCTTCAAAGTTGTTTGTTGTACATCGTGCTGCTCTACGCTGAATTATCTCCAGATTATTGACGTCTTTCTGGAGGGTTGGATCCCATATCGTCGATCCGTATTCCAAGATAGGCTTGATCGTTGTATTGTATGTTGTGGCTTTAACGGCTGTACTGCAACAATTGAAGTTTCTGCGAAATCATTAAATTGGTCATTGCTGTCCAATGAAAAGTTTTCATTAATATGGTCATTAAATTATTACCAGTGATTCAGCATGCATTGGTCATTAAAATGGTAATTAGTGCCACATAACAACTTGCTTTAATTAGGACATTGAATTAAAACATAATTACCAAAGGCCATTACTCATTAAATTGGTATTACTGTCCAGGAGAAATCTTCATTACCAAGGTCATTATTAAATTAATTTGAGTCATCGAACTTCCATTGGTCAGTAAATTGGTCATTGCTAAGATTGTAAATATTGTATTAATCAGGTCATTAAATTAACGCCCAGAAAGGCGTTCATTTGTAATTTAATGACTAATGAAAGTCATTAACGCATTAAATTAGTAATGCGACCCAACCCTGGACCCCAACCATATTTCACTAAAAGCCAATCTCCAACTCAATGATAGCAATAACTTATTTGCTTTTATCCAGTTCATACATTTTCCCTGTTAAAATATCAAAACATACTTTTATATAAGATTTATCATCATTAAACTGTAAGTAGCATGGTCACTAACCCAGTCATTAAATTAAAGCACAATTATCGAAGGTCATTAGTCATTAAATTCGTCATTACTGTCCAAGAAAATCTTCATTACCAAGGTCATTAAATCAATACCCAGTCATCGAACTGGAATTGGTCATTAAATTGGTTATCAGTGCCACTTAGCAATTTGAATTAATTCAGTCATTAAATTATTGCCAGTCATCGAACTTGCATTGGTCATTAAATTTGGCTAGCCAAAGCTTTGGCAGATGTTGCCTCCACATGGTCAGTCCGTTTAAAGTTGGAGCTGAGAACCACTCCGGGGTATTCACTGGTTTTCAGGGCTTTCAGTACCTGTCCATGTAATTGGTACGCCAATTGAGTGGGTTTGCACTTACGGTCCGAAGGAACAGAATGTGCAGAACAAAACACTTCTCGGCATTGAAGTTCACTAACCACTTAGCTTCCCATACTTGTAGTGAGTCTAGGCCTAGTTCTTTTTGAGCTATATTACTGTCACGAGGAGCAGAGACATCCTTGTGCAGTAGACAGCCGCCTGCAAAGAGACGTATGCCGCCGTGAGGAGAAATGCAAGTGGGCAATCGTTTATGTAGACCTACATCAGGAATAGCAGGGGTTCCAGTACTCTACCTTGGAGCACTCCCGATGTTACTGGAAGGCATCAGAACTTGCAGTTGTCCAGAAATACTCTTTGTTTGCGTCTTTTTTTAAAAACTCTTCACCCAATCCAGTGACTTTTCTCTTATCCCCAGCTGTTCCATCTTGGCTAGTAGTTGCTGCTGTTGCACTTTGTTGAAGCTTTTGAGATGTCTAAGAGGATGGTATCCAATTGCTTGGTTCTTGCTCTAACAACATTTTTGAGATGTCAAAGGTTGTGTCAATAAGTTGCGTTTAGCATGACCATTACTTTCTAAACCCATGATGGAATTTAGGGAGTACCCTATATTGTGTTCGTCTAAGTGGGCCATGATTAAGCTGTGGACAAGATGTTCTACGATTGTACATATTATTGAAGTAAGACTCACTGGTCGATAGTTTCCTGGTTGATACTTGTCTCCTTTCTTAAATATTTGAACTATGTCAGCATCTTCCCATTCAACAAGCACTTCACCACTGTCAATAGACAGTTGGAATAGTCTAGTTCTCAGGATGAATGCGTTATTTCCTGATTATTTCGTTATTGATCATACACATGATCAATAGACTCAAAGATGGGCAGTCCCCCGGTCCAGACCAGATAAGAAACCTGACTTTCTGATTGACTCAGTCCTCACAGCTAACTGCCTCAGATACATATTCCAGGCATCTTTAAACAGTGGCAAGCTTCCTGACCAATGGAAAACCACCTATGTCACACCAATTCACAAGAAAGGACCAACTGACGATCCAGGTAATTACAGACCTATATCACTTACCAGTATCCCGTGTAAAATGTTGAATACATCGTCTTACATTACCTGAATGAGAAACTGGACACAACACTTTTCACTAGACAACATGGTTTTAGGCAGAACCTTTCGTGTGAGACCCAGCTCTGTACTACCTTTCATGCTCTCGCAAAGGCGGCTGATGCCTCACTGACAACTCATGCGGTTGCGCTGAACTTTAAAAAAGCCTTCGACAAGGTCCCTCATAGTTTCCTTCTGATAAAACTGAGGAACGTACCAAATATTCAGCCCGAAATCGCTAACTGGATTCAGGACTTTCTAACCTATAGGTCTCAAAGAGTAGCTTTTAACCAGGTTCAATCTGGTGAGCTTAGTGTGACTTCAGGTGTGCCCCAAGAGTCTGTTTTCGGGCCAACATTACTTTTGATATTATATAAACGACCTGCCCAACAGTGTGACGTGCAAAGTCAGTCTATTTGCAGACGACACTCTTCTATACCAGACTATCAACCACTCCTCCGATACCCAAGAATTTCAAAATAACATTGACGCTCTTCATAAATGGTCTACTGAATGGAGGATGCCTTTCAATGCCTCGAAATGCGAGATGATTGCCTTTAACCAGGGGTCCGAGTCTGTTCCACAGTATACACTCGGCGATAATGTGCTTCACCAAGTTCAGGAGGTTAAATAACTCGGCGTAGTTCTACAATCAGATCTCAAATTTACCACCCATGTGTATAATAAAATTTGCTCAGCAAACAAAGTTCTCGGATGTATAAAATATACACTAGCCGATGTTCCCCAAAAGCAAAAACACTCGCATATGCTAGCCTCCGTCGACCAATAATTGAATATGCCGACACCGTGTGGGATCCCACACATAAACAATTGACAAATTATATTGAAATGGTCCACAGCAAGGCAGTGAGATTTATCAGTGGTATTAAAGGTAGCGACAGTGTCACCGAGGCACGTACAAAGCTGAACCTACAGCCACTGGCAACTAGACGCAGGAACCATAAGCTGTTGCAACTAATGCGGATTCTGTCAAAGGAGGAGTCCCACGCAGCACTCTCGCAAGACTATGACGAAATTATTAATGACCGAGCCAAAATTACAATCACAACTCGGGCCGCTGAACGAGGAGAACCAAAGTCAATCCAGACCAATAAACAAATACCCTACTGGAAGAAATTATTAGCGGACTTAACTTTGGCGAATCCTCAGCATAAACCTGAATTAGCGGACTTTAT
>JAOQGN010056938.1:0-12619 GCA_027564295.1 Himantozoum antarcticum
ATATATTTAATGTAAGACAGCAAACTACCAACGTCGTTTTAACAATTTATTAACAAAATAAGAATTGTATAGACAATGCTGCTAACTTCCGGGGAGTCCGGCGCGCACGCGCGTCGGGAACGACGGAAGGGACTAGATGTTTTTGGGGAGTTGTCTTATCATGTATTCGTGCCGCGGGAAAGCCGGACGGTCACGTGGTGTCGCGCGGGCTTCCATCGTCAAGGGGACGGGGAGTTTATGTAACGAGGCTCGTGATTGGTCGGTTGAGATCGGCGGTTGCTAGGGACGCTATCGCGGTTGCTAGGGGAGTCCGAAACGAGGTTTGGTTCCGGTTTCAAGAGTTGAGAGGAGCGGAAGTGAACAAAGGCTCTAAGCTAATCAGAAGGCCGGATTCGATCGTTTTTCTGGACTCTGCCGTTTTTTGAGCTTCTCTTTTTTCTTGAGTTTTGCTGTCTTCTGATTGGCTTACAGCTTGTTAGGAGCTCTGTGATTGGTCGAAATTCTGAGAGAGGGGGTACCGATCTGCTCGCACTATGCTACTTATATACTATTTACTTGCAGATATATACCCACATCCATGTGCAACATCTTTGTTGAAATATCCGTTATCCATGTAAAGGGTATTTATGGGATAGGGTAGGTATTTTCCGTCAACCTATTAAAAATTACGAAAAATATAACATCAAACTTTCCTAAATTTTTAGATATTATGTAAAGGTAAAGCTGCTATATTTTGTTCTATTCGATGAAATTCCTACATTTGACAATAGCTTGCTTGTTTTTTGGCAATTGCTGCTAGTCTGCTATATGTATTTACTATTACACATGCGGGATACATGCATGCAAGATGATATTAGGCCATATTACAACTCTGTATTACAAAAAGTAAAAAACCAAATTGTAACAGATATTGGGAGTTGTGCACTCAACAGAGTATTACATTTTGTATAGGACAACTCCATGCTCATATGGACATGACAAGTGTCGACTGTCGAGACTACCATGGGCCCAGTTGACACATAAAAACAGCCCATAACGGAACTCGTGGATCCGTAACGTAGACCTAAAAATTCGGAATATAGACCTTACTAGCATTCGGACTATAGGGCTTCGGAACATAGCACCGTCAGAACACAGACCTGTAGCCGCTTGCCAGTACTCGTTGGCTATTGGTTAAAGGCAGATTAGTAATGTACATATTTCTTTGCTGTAGGTACTTGAACCAACGACTCTTCCAAGACAGTAAACTCTCGCAAAAAAAGCATGAGCAGATTAGGGATTGTCACCCATCTGCCCAGCCGTTTGTATGTAGCCCTGTTTCAGAGTATCCATTGAGGCCAGTCGACACCCACATTGCCGGTCCTGAAATAGGGCTAACTTTGTATGCACTTCCGCCGGCAAGCATGAGGCTGCGAAATGGTGCCTGTAGCTTCCGTTGTCGCAAGTCTTACTTAAAAGGTTATGATTATAATAGTGCATTGATATTTATACAAACAGCTGAGTGAAGAGAGGGCAACTCCTATCTGCTGTTGGGTGCGCATCCATTAAGTTTACCGTCTTGGAAGAGTCGCTGCTTGAACTAATCTATTGTTTGCTGTGACCTTGACCATACAGAACACATTGATTATTGGAGGCCTTGCGCACTATCACATGGTGTTGGTAGCCATCTCTCTAAAGATATCCTAGAAGTCTTTTAACCAATAAAAAATTAGGAAAAAGAGAACAAAAGTAGACAACTCCAACAAAAAACTTATTTATGTATGGCTCTACTCAATGACATATCCCATCACCTTTCCTGGGAAAAAAATATGTCATTGCCCTACTCAATGATATATCTTTTCTCCTTTCCATGGAAAAGGATATGTCATTGCTCTACTCCAACTATCCTGCATAGAGTGTTATCCACTAATAAATTGTTTTCTTGGTTGTATGCCCGTCACCCGGTTGTATTTTAGCCAGAATTACCTAATCAAGTAATAACCCACTGATTGCTTGGGAAATAATCTGCTCTAAGGAACTAATGGCCATTAAATACTAAGAATTTGGAATAGGCAATGGGTGGGCATTTGGTTTGACAACACATTAAATAAGCTGACACAGGTACATCTCCAAGGTCTAGCAATACATAATACGGCTTATTAGTTTGATCAGTAGTACACCCAGTCATTATTAACTTTATAATACTTGCTAAAACTCATATATTGGCCTATATTCATCTCATAATCATTCTAAAAGATGCCAGAATTTGCTACATTGCACTTAGCTAAATCGTAGTTGCTCTGTAATAGGAGTATGTACATTAAAGATAGGCACTTGCTACATGTCTTGAGCATCCAGGTCCGGATTCCATTTCATTTCAAATGCCAATATCAAATGTAGATTTGATATTATAAGTAAAACAAACAAACACTGTCTTTCTTTGTACACGGAAAGCTTGCATACAACGCCAGTGTATGCAAGCTTTCTATTCACTAATAGAAAAATGCATGATTCCATTAATTCTCTGTTGATTAGTTTTGAGTTTCTTCATAATATTGGTAATTCGTGTCACTATTTCCTCATTGGATAGTCCTAGTTTCTTTGACTTGAATAATTTAAAGAGATCTTTCGATGACATGGGCTTTCTGAGCAGATAACGTCTCACAGATTCTTCAGTCAGGCCTTCCCTACAAACATACGTACAAGTAGTGATGAGGTTTCTACAGTGTCCACCATAAAATCCATTTAAATGTGAAAAATAATTAGGGATATGATGAAGATTTGATAATACTAGATAGCTGAGTGGACTAATACAGCAAATTCTTAATTGCGGGGTAGTGGGTTCAATTCCTGTGATAGTCCACTCGTTTATTTACGTAGCGGCTCCAGCTAGGGTGCTTTTGAAGGGTATCCAGTGCTTTATACAATGTAGGGTGCAATCAAAGACCTTATATACACATATAATGTGTGTATAATACCTCTATGGCTGCAATGCACAGATTTGAGGTTAAAACAGTGAACAGCAGTAATAAGTTATGCCCATGGCCTAAGAGTTACTATAGGATGATGTCATAGAGCCGTATATAAGCAAATTAAATAGGGCTGTTGATTAATCAAAGATTAACTGCAGAACTAGAATAACCAGATTAATTTGTTTGATCAGGATTAATCGTCTTAAAAACAAGTATATTTTGACATATTTATCCTATGTTTTTCCTATTTTTACCTATGCAATGGGCATTCGATTATCTGACCCAGCTAATATTAATGCAGACAAAGTCCCATGGTGGCGTTGTATTCATAGAATATCATTATAAGCGAGTTTTCGTTAAAATTGTGACCAGGAATTCAGCATAAATACCTTTCAAAGAGTCACACAGCTTGTGTATGCAGAGAAACTGATTGAATCCACAGTAAATTATTGAATTCAGATTAATCGAAACTACCTGAACGATTAATTCGAGATTAATTGTGATCAATATTTATCATTGTTCAACAGCACTAGAATTAATTATTACGCACTATTTTGTTAGTAATTACACTGAAGGAAACAGGATTATGGTAATTATACTTCATTTAGCTTGCCTGTTTAGTAAAGATAATATCATTTATATTTGATTAGCTTTATTGGGCGAGCAACATGTTTATACATTTTATCGTAAATTCATTATATTGTGATGGATTTGCAACCCCACCCCTCCTCAGGTCATGGTTAGGACCTGAGACGGACAGTACTTACTATTAGAACCGTACTGAAACTCTCATATTGCTCAATGTTGCTCAGTATTGCCATTGCATTCTCATGTGCTGGCTGGGGGTATCTAGACTATAGCATAAATATCTGACCATCAGCCGGCTACCTTGTTCTATTTACATTGTGGCCTTTTACCTTTTCGACCTTAGGACGGAGTTGCCGTCCTAAGGCACGGCTCCCGCATTTCTTATAAAGGGCCTTGTTCCCTTGGTAGAGCATCACTTTTTCTTATACTGTTGTAAGGGACAATTGTTCCTTTTTTACTATTTGTGATATAAATATATAATCTCATTTAATTGTTAACTACTGTCTTGTATTGTAATGCATGTGCAGGCCCTCCCCTTCCCCTCTACCTGTGAGTAGGCTTCTCCCTTCCCCCTTTTTTTAGTCTGGCCCATGCAGGCTAGAGAGACGGCATTACAATCCGACAGTCGTAGCTGGCTCTAACTCACTTCCATTGCCTGGGCTCCGTGGTAGTTCCTCCCCACTCAAGGCAGCGGGGACAACTTGTCCCCGCTGGGGCGGGACAAACTTGACAAACAATATTTTCAACAAAACCATCAAACTGTTGCCGTAATGAGGTCTTTGCCATTTATCAATTTCCAGTCAGTCTTACAACATTCTGACTCAATGATATAATTGATCCCTATTAGTGAGAGCACAAATCAAACAACATTTTAGTTACCACACCAGAGTACATTTCATATCCATTTATCCGTCTAATCAAAGCATGTACCTGGAAGAGGAGGCTGCAGAAGTGATAGGAGTGGCTGGTCTGGCCTCATTACCAGATGCAGCCAATGGTTTTACATTTGTTGCCACTGCAGGTTCCTGTTTGATCTTCTTGGATGCAGGAGAACCACTCCTAGGAGATGATTGCAATTTCCTCTTCTTGTCTTCAGGAATAGGAGTCGTTGAGCGAGGCACAGGTGATTTACCACGGTCTTTCTTTGAGCCGGTCATTAAGAATGCTTTTGTAAACTCATCATCTTTACGGTCAGGATCATCAGATTCACTTTCAGAGCTATCAGAACTAGCTCCGGAATCTGTAAGGTTACCAGCAAGTAGATAATGGACATAAGCATAAGAGCGAGTGTGAGGCCATGCATGGGTTTCACAGAGTTGACAAACAGTCCCTAGATTTACATTTTTGAGATCCCGTCATACATTTTCTATTTACATTTAATCCATTTTTGGTTTGAAGTAATCAAACAGACTGTCCAACAACAGAACAACGATAAGGAATGCCTATTTTAGACAGCAATTATTTCCTTTCTCTTTAATAGTTATCCGCTTGAAACAGTGTAGTACGCCAGATAACAATGCAGGTAGTAATAGCTTTAACCAACTACATTGTTTGATCATGTGGTAGGAAAGGAGAAAGGCAGTGAAATATTCACATTTTTCCACCCTGACAGAAAATATCCCTGTGATAGGAATAGGGGCAGTGGCTTGTGCCATTGGGTCGGGTTAATCAGTTATTTAACATACCACAGATGCCTTTCATGTGAATAACATGGCATTCTACCTTTATCTTTTTTATCCTCCTCTTTATTGTCTTTCTCATTATCAGATTCCACTACAATATCCCGCAGACCGTCCTCATCCTCCACTCCTTTCTCTTCATACTTAGATTTAACTGCTCTTCCTTCCATGTCCGAATCACTGAAATGATCAATGAATATTATTTCTAAATAATGTTAAAAAGCATTCTACAAGGAATTTCTCTTCTCAACGTTACTTGAATAAATCATAAATAAATAAATAAAGTTTCTATCCTCTAAATCTTCCTATTTGTACCTTTAGAATTTAGTTAAATTATAAACAGCGCAAATACAAATAAGTCAACTATACACTTCTGCCAAGAAACACTTGCATTCCTTTGATCATGATGTGATGGAGTAATCGCCTCCAGCAAGCAAACTGCTACAAGTTGAGAGAGAGGACAATTTCCGTCGAAAAACCATACAGGATTTCAAGTTAACCATTAAATGGATTGGTATGAGTAAATGTGCATTAGCAAGTGCGTACATTATCAGACTACTAGTATTACTTTTGATATGTTGCTGAATTCATCATAAGCTAAGCAACAATGCATTTGCTCATACAGACTACAACTCAAGAGCATCACATAAAGTGAAGTGTCTTTGCCCAGTAGACTCCATTTCATATACTATGGTCACGGAAGCTGCTTTACTGAGGGCTACTGAAATTGTGTTAACATAGTATGATTGTCGGCCACAGCCATTGACACAGGAACACAAATCCTGTCAGTAGCATCTAATAAGGACAAACCTGTCACTGGTATCTGACATGTAGTCTACTTGTTTAGCCTCCATATCCCCGTCATCACTATCTTCAACTGCCTCGTCATCTGTGTCCTTATCTTTTTTCTTTTTTTTACCCTTACCTTTACCACGACCTTTGACATTTGTACCAGCTAGAAAAGTAAGCAGTAAGTTTTGGTTATTGGAAAAATGGTTAGTACATACACCTACAATACGAAGTACAATCCAATACAAGCACAACTATATAACTCAATATTATTTTCAAATATTCTAGTATTACTTATTTTATTGTGTGATACTTTTTTTTACACTTTATTAGTTTCGGTTTTTACAAGCTCTTTTACAAAATTATAATATACTCTGGAGGTTTTGTCAAAGTAATTTAAAAGTACAATATTGTATTTTGCATGTATTTATCATTATTAATATGCATTTAGTTATATTATTTTACATGTATTTTACAATAATGTATTTTGCACAATATGCCAGATACTGTTTAGGTTAGTTTTTCTATATTCATGGAATATTAATCAATTGACGAAAATATAACAAACAAAGCAGAGTAGTCATATCCGCAGAAGACCATTGAACATTGACCACAGCTCAGATATTGTGCTCATAACTATAATGTTGTGCTCATGAGTAATATAATTGTGCTCATACATGTACTTACTGATAGAGCTATCACTGTTGTTACCGTCCGCGGCAGGATCCCCATCCTCATCAGAGAGATCGGCCCAGTCCTCCATCTCTGTCAACATCTATTCAACAGATAAGTTCATGCAAAGGTCATAGAGTCAAAGTTCAAAGGTCACAGAGCATCACAATTATGTTCTTTATATGCAGATTGCTTATCCCAAGAAGTAAGACAGCACGGCCATACACTGGTCATGATTGTACTTGCGACAGCATAAAGACTATGATTATGTAAAATCCAATATTTGTAAAGGTCTTCATGGACTAACATCTAAAAGTCTATATATCTATAAGTATCAGTTGAATCAATAATGTTACCAAGGTGTCACTGTGACCGCATATTTTATTAGCACCATACAGACTCACTTTGAAATCATCAGAAACACAGATAGCACAACAAGATAACTCAATCCAAATTAATCCACTCATCACCAGATCCCTACATAGGGATAGGCACACATTGACAAACTTTAATTGCTAAAAATATAGTCCATGCCGGAGGATGATCGTACCAGTCTGACAGAGCAACAGCGCGACATCCATAATTGACTTGTGGGCCGAGCTATCATTATTACCATAGTAAATATGTTTGAATTGTATTAGTAAAGTGGCTATAATACATTATAAAACTACTCACCAGTCCCTTAGATTTGACGTCTTTCTTTACTTTCTCTTTATCATCTTCACCCCCTTCAACTTCATTCTTTATTCGTTTCCTCACCATAATGTTAAACATGTTGAGATTTTTGTCTCGTCTATTTGTCAAAAGAAAACAACATTAAAGGATACTTCAAATTAAAATGTTTTGGAAATTTTGCCGATCGCATATGACACTTTCTACAAGAGGAAGCTTATGTGCAGGCCAAGAAGCAACACATAAATTTAACTGAACAAACTTGTAGAGAAAAATATCAGTGGTATTTTAATCTTATCAATTAATTGGATTGAATTTATGTTTTCAAGCAAACCGCTAATAAAATAATTACGAGTTGCAATAAAATGATTAAAATAGATATATTAACTATAACATTTAAAACCTTAAAATTGGAAAACAGTGTCTAATTATTCCCAGAAAATTTAAGCAGAATCAACATTACTATATATATTTACTATAAGATAAATTTGCCATAAAAAGTCAACCTATCAATGAAGCAGCTACAAACCTGGCAAATTCTTCCTCTGCCTCCTCAGCGTTTAGGTTGTTGTAAGATACCATAGATTTAAAATTATACCATTCTTCAACGGGTGTTGCCTCAAATGTACCATCTTTCGTTTTCGTAAATATGAAATATGATGCATTTTCTAGTATACCACCATTTCTAGTACCTTTAAATCTGTGAACAACCCAAGGAAATGTAAACATAATTTATTTCAATAATGGAATAAGTATTTGACAGAGAGAATTAGTATATATAAAAGTTTTGGAAATTATATCAGTCAGATAAGTGAAGGTTTGAAGCTATGGTTGAGAATCGTGTTTAGTTGTTTGAATGATAACTAAAGTATGCTCTAAATTATCACGTTCTCGTGAGATCTCTAAATAAGCTTTTGTGCAGAATTAATGGTATAATAACAACTACAATGTTTACCTGATGGAACCACCAAAGATGTATGTAAACTCGGTGTACAGGCACTTTGAAACTGCCATTTGGAAACTGCCTGATTATAGTTGTGGTTTAGGGTTTTGGGTTGGGGGACATAGTTACCCCCATCTAATGCCTAAGTAGCCTCACCCCCAGGCCCCAGACACTAGTTTCGAAACGGCAGTTGCGAATAGACCCGGATTCGTAAACTCAGACAATTGAGAAATAACTTACAGAGACAAACAAGAAGTCATAAATATATTTGCCAAACACTTCCAGGAACTGTTGAACATGCCTGGTAAAATCAATCTAGATGCTCTGAAAAATGTCAAACAAAGGCAATGATTGATGAACTCTAAGAACTACCCAGCCTAGAGATTGAGTAAGCAACAGCAGCACTCTCGATAGGCAAAGCTCCAGGCAGGAAGTAACGGTGAATCTGCTGAAATAAGGAACTCACTGGGATATGGAAACATGACGACACCAAGATTATAGGAAAATTATATGATCTGGTACTGCTAGTTTGGGCTTTACCACAAAATGGAGAAATGGTAACATCATCATGAGATTTATGAAGAGAGAAAGGCAAAACTGTGCAAATTACAGGAGTATCTTTATTCTTGCCGTTGCTGCACAGATCTTTGCAAGAATACTCCTGAACAGGTTGAATTCGAACATTACAGAAAAATATAGTCCAGAGACACTGCCGATTTCTATATGATTTTAATTTGACTCGAACATGATGGCAACCGCAAATGTAGACAGAACTTGCTCAGAACTGTTTGAAGTGAGTAATGGGGTAAAGCAAGGCAGTGTACCCGCTCCGAAATTTCTCTCTTGCTACTTAGCTGCAGCGACACAGGAGGCTGACATACTTAGCTGCAGCGACACAGGAGGCTGACATACTTAGCTGCAGCGACACAGGAGGTTGACATACTTAGCTGCAGCGACACAGGAGGCTGACATACCAGATATGATCCACAATCAAACAAGACAACATGCCAATCTCTTTGACAACAATCTATTCAAGTTCATATTTATGTTAAAATTTAAATCCACACAATTGTAATTAGAGAATTATGACTTGCAAATAACAGTACACTTATGGTTTATACTGCAGAATATACTGGAAGCTTTTGCTAATGCCTCTCTCACGGGAATACGACTTAAAAATGAACATGAAGAAAAAGAGATGCCTTCCAACCAGGTGGTGCAATAAACATCCATAAGATACACAAGTTGAAAGCAAAGTGTTAAACCAATGGGCCATTCCACCTACAAGGGAAGCATATCATCAATTGTTAGTCGTCTTGAAAATTAATTATGCAGCATGATGAGCAAAGAGTGCTTCTCTTGGACTATATGACTGACTATGATATACCGTCCATGTGTCTCTACTGGTTAAATGTCTAGTACCTATATCGCAATTGTTCGATTTACATAGCTTCATGAATCTGAGATCTGGACAGCCTACTGATTGAAGATAAGAGAGATGAGGTGCCACACTTAGATGATGTGCCACACCACGATTAGATGATGTTCCACCTCCGATCAATTGTAAAAATCTTATGGAGAATATCCAGATACTAGAATGAGCGAAATTTGTATTAAATAGAAATCTTCCAATCCAAAGGAAATTGCGTTCGACAGACCGAATCTAGAGAATGAGTAGCCATCGTCTGCTGTGCCTTCTGAAGTATATATCATACTCTCAACTACTTCAAGGCATCGAGAGCCAAGGCAGACTTTGTCTGTGTTTCAAAGACATGCATTGACACATACATGCAACATGTATATATACATATAATTGCACTGGACTAAGCCTGCCATGAAAATAATTACATGGACAGCTGCATTCAAATAGACAGTCTACTAGCTTAGCGATTAACTGCATTATGATGATGACCATGATGATGATGATGATGATGACCATGATAATATAATATAACAGAAATTTAGATGGTAATTTGAATGGTTTTGCTGGAGTGTCAAGATAAATTAGACATACTTTTTAGAGTCCTTCTTAGCCCCTATTTGCATAAGCCAAGGCTGAGCATGTGAATTGTATTTTTTCCGAATATATCCAAATTTCCGTCTTCTTGCCTCCTCCTTTGCCTCTCGTCCAAATTCACTGCCTGCACCGGTGGTTGGCATTGCATCTATATTATATGCCGACTTGTATTCTTTAAAATTATTTTCTCTAGCCAAAGAAACCTATTAGTTATAAAACAATAAGTATACATAACTTTTGACATCCATGATAGCATAATAATTACTGCTGGTTATAATGTAACTGAAAAACACCATGTTGACCAAGACAACGGTATATTCTATATTTTATATTTATAACTATGTATTAAAAATTTATATTATTGTTGCAGTGCACTACTGTATTATTGTTTAGAACTGTTGTTTTCTAGCTAAATCCAAGTAAGTATAGTGCAATATATGGGAAAGTGCTTGTCCCGGTGGTCTTGTTTGCACCATTGAATAAGCAGTACTAAAATCTTACATTTATCGCAACAATTGTTCCTGCTGACCAGATTCCCACAGACAATACTAGTACAGATGAGCAGAAATATCATGTCAACAACAAAAAAAGTCGCGACTTTGTGCATAATTCACTCATTGATTTTGCCATAGTAGATGCAGTTCACTTCACCTCATGGTTCGCTTTGCCTCATTGCGATGCATATACATAATTTAGAAAATATTCAGTGTTAATCACATTATATATATCCTAAACGTCTCATAAGGCTAGCCACTAACTCCTAGAAAATCTTTGTCAAATCACCGGAGTACTTTTCACCTCCCGTGTACTGATGTACGGAACACATATGTTACACACGGCTAGACAACTCAGCACACTAAACAATTTACCCTTTTCGCAAAATACCGGAACGTAAATCACAATTAATATACCGTATTTTAATTTAACATTTATTATTCACTCACATGGCCAGTTTTATCAAAGCCTTGATCTGTGGGGAATTGCATCACACCAACCCGCTTTCTCGGATCACTACAAGCACAATTATGTGGAACAATGTTAATAAGTGAATTATAACAACTACATTATAATTAAAAATATGGATCATTTATAACAACATAGAATACAAGAAAATAGTTAATGTGCTGCATAGTCCAAATACACAGTCACTGGAAAATTGTTATCTGCTACAAACTGTGTAATAAACTAAATAGTCAATATATGAAGTCGAGCAGTTATGTAGTCAACAAATCACATGGTTTATGCTCAGAGTTATGCCAAGAATATACCACCCAGTCAAATTTGCATGTAAGGCATTTTGAAAGATAATTGCCATAAAATTAAATAATGTTGCTACTAAAACATAGGAGCAAATGAGCACCAAACCGATTTTGGATTCATTTTGATTCTTTGTTTAATTTGCTGTTCAGGATAACGATTTTTAATACGACTACTTTGAGTCCACAAAGATGAAAATACCAACCTGTGAGCGACTACTGTGAAAGATTTACTTGCGCTACCTTGCGGATTCTAAAATAGAAAATAAAAGATGAAAAGGCTTGTTGCACATTTCTTGTTCTTAAACCGGAGTCATTTATTTCGCCAATACGAAATGATAAACATGCATGGAATTACAAAATCCTGATAAACAAGAGTCACAAATTACAGTTTAAATCACCACATGACAAAGGAAGCCCATAGTACTTACATGGGAAGCCATAGTCGGCAGTAGTAACAGTGGCAGCAATACTAGATTAGCTTTCCTTTGTTAGCATCACATTAAATCTGCAACATAGAAGTTTCATAATAAATTAAAAACTTAAAAACCTAAAAAAGACTAAAAAACTAAAAAAGTTAGGATCAGTTATAATAATTTTGGGGTAGCCTAGACGGTTGGAGAATTTGATGCAAATATTATGATTTGTATAAGGTTACTGACTGCGTTAAATTCCAAATCATAAATAAATCCAAAGCAAAATCTTGCTTTGTTAGATTGGTTGGGATTTCTTATTTTGTCCAGTAGACTAGTTGTGTTAGAGGGTTTTGGGTAGCCTGTCTGCCAAGCTGTGTCAAATGCGGAGTTGCCCCCTACGACGAATCCGGGCACCCGGAAACTTCTGGGGAACTTCTCCAGAAACTTTTGTTTCTTTTGGATTTTGGATTTGTCATGGGGAACAACTCTGCATTTGATAAGGCTTGGCAGGACAGGCAGGGACAGGCCATGTTTTGGGGTTGTGCTTGGGGTTGTAGGTTTTGAATTGCAAGCTACTGGATGCCATTGTAAATGTCTGCGTTTGTTGTATATTGTACGTGGTAAACCAATTATAGC
>JAOQGN010057049.1:0-12618 GCA_027564295.1 Himantozoum antarcticum
ACAAAATCTGCTTCCCCCCCACCCCCCCCCCCCCCCCCCCCCCCCCCCCCCCCCCCCACCCCCACCCCAAAACAACACCCCCCCCCCCCCCCCCCCCCTCCCCCCAGAACAAATATTACTTTACAATACACGAGTTCCATTTGTTGTAACAGATGATAACCCAACTATTTGCGCATCTTACACTGTACCTGCGCACAGCAACTTCCTACGAATTTTCAGGTAAACGATTCCCCCATTCACAAAACACTTACCAGCAGCAAACTAATGCTAACAGTGTCCGGCATCAACTCCACAGTATATGGTTCGGAATTATCAAAGTGGACATCACGATGAAACTTGTGAGCGATATCACCACCATAGCCATCAAATTGTCTGGTACAACCTAGATGCACCCCTGAAACACCAATATTGTTTGTTACTAAAGTACAAACCAAGTTAATCATCAGCTTAATTAGAGGTGCTCTAATTAGGCCACAGTGGTTTCAAATGTAGGTGTCATGTTACAACAAACATACAGTGTAGACAAACAAAAAATGCCCCATGGGTATTTTCAGCCTGAGTGAGTAACTTCATATATCAGGTGTGAATAAAGACTTTGTGTAAAATGTGGTTTAGCCTTATAGCATGTGCTCAGAAAACGGCAGCAGGAATGGCACTCAGCAAGTACCCACTACATGTGAATTGAAAATGCAAGAACCAAGGGCTGGTGAATGTCAATGATGCACTCTGTTCTAATTTGTAGTAATTCAACTCCAGCTCAGCCATTCATAATTGCTATCTTCCTTCCTCGCCCCATATGCCATATATAACATGTCTGCTGCATTGTTTGCAGATAGGCATGGGCTACTGCTAATGCATCTGATATCTTTAATAGAACCAATGTTTGTTAGCTCTCATGTGAATGAAGTCAGGGTGACTACATAATGTCACAGGAAATTAGAGACAGCATGTGTGAGATGTAAGACTGCATAATCAGTAGGAGCAAGTTACGTCAGCGGACAAAACATGTTTTGCTCCCTGTATAAAATTATCGTCAATTACAGGGAAGAGTTGCTTAATCTGATAATTGGGTTACAATTTTGATTTTTGGCTGATTTGAAATAGGACTAGCACAAAAAATTAGAGTATCGAAAAAATTATGCACTTTATGTGCAGTATTATAATAGCTCCTATTATAAATTTGTTACAGCAACAGGACAGCGAACTGAACTGGTGGTAAGACAAACTCATAATAAATAAAATTGGAGTATGCCAGATGAAATTGGCGCATGCCAGATGCAATTGGCGTATGCCAGATGCAATTGGCGCATGTCAGATGCAATTGGCGTATGCCAGCCGCCGGTCTCATCTCTTTATGCTTGCAGATCAAACAGAAAACAGTCTCCCATATAGTTTACTATTTTAATTTTAAGCCAACGGGGAAAATCACAACCATTTCACAAAGTCTTGGAAGAGAGGTATCAAACTATTAACTAAATTATTAAACACTATGTACAGTTCACGTCACTAACCTTCAAGGAATCCGATCTCAATATCAGCGGGAGTTTCCCTATTCTTTTCCTCGTAGAAGCATAAAGGAGCCACCTCACTCCAATAGCGGAAAGCTAGCTTAAGGATAGACCTTTGACTCGGTAGTGGTATTTCCTGACTCACATGATTGCTCATCAGTCGCCAGCTGACTCTCTCTTGATTTAGCAGTCCACCATATTCGGCAGATGACATGTATATTAACGAGCGTTTCTCTCTTTCCTTGGCTGTATAAACATATTGAGGAGTTGTCTTTTCACTTGTAATATCCTCTATGTATTTCTGTAGTTGTTGCTTGCGTCTTTCCATTGCCTCTTCTAGTTCTGTATTTTCACGTATGATTTCGGATAGAGATCGTATTTTTCTTTTGGAACTACCCGCTGTATCGTCCTCTCCCTCTAGTTTGTCAATAACTGTATCTGGTTGACCACAGCGTCTTTGTGACATCTGATCAGAAGTCCGCTCGTCACATATACCCGTAATATCTAGTCGGTAATTTTTCTGGAAAGTCACAAGACCATTTACAAAGTCACTTTCTGTACACACTGGCTTGGCAGTGTCTGGATTTTCTAGCTTTATATCGGTCTCATCTGGTTCGCTAGTGGTGGTAAATTCTGGTTCAATGTCAAACTCTGTTGGCAACATGCCATCTGGTAATTGTCTCTTTTTTCTCAGCAATTGATCCTGGCAGTCACATTTTAAGTAACCATATTTACATAGGTACTTCTACAACATAGAGATAGATCCTTGCTACAAGACCCAAGACTAAGGTGATGAAGTCGTCAAGTCAATACCAACATAATAACAAATTTACCAGATAGAGTAAGACATTTTTACAGTATACAAAGATACAGCAATAGAGCCATGCAAATTGGTTCAGTTAACAAACTTTAATTGAGGTTGATAAATGTTGTTTTTCGTTGAGAGCTCAACTTGATATACATGTAAATATGCTATTTGGGGACTGTAAAACTCATTATGATTATTGCGAGTACAGTATGAGGGTATATGGATTTATATTTGGGCTAGTCCACCTTGATAAAAGTCCCTCTCTTGGTTAGCAAGGCTGTACTCTTACTTACCTTACACTCATCATAGGTGGTTACTTTATTCTTGTTAGTCGGTAGTTTAGTGTCAGTGGATAGCTCCTTACCAGATGTAAACACCTCTGCCGATATCGTCCAAATGCAAATCATCATAATAAATGTTTGAAGTAGAAGAGAACTGTACAGACTGCCGTTACCTTTCATACTTCTAATTATATTTTTCAAACCAGTCATTCTGCTTGTTGGTAAAATTAATAACCGTGGAACTGTATATCGTGGAATAAAAGAGTTATTCCAGGTCAACTTCCACAGATGTAATCTCCTCCGTATTGTTTCTTACTCAGCAAAGTTCTACAAGGAAATAACACATCTTCATTCACAGAAGCAACTTTTACTTATTCATTACTCTGATACAGAGTACCATCATACATCAGTGCTTCAACCATCAACATTAAACGCTGATCCAAGTAAAAGTTGTGACATGTTTATTTCTCAAACAAATAATTATTGCTTTCTAAATCCAAGCACAACATCCATATCACAAAACCACCACCGCTCTAACTTTCCACCATTATCCAGCAGTTACTATGTCCAACGATTGGGTATTATTGTATTATTACCCAAACTTGTATTATTTACAAGTTTGAAGCATAATTCTGATATTCTAGCTTCCATGATAGGTCTATTTATACATTTAATCGATTATACATTTAATCATTATATATTTCATATGAACGCAATTGCCAGTTTTGTCTGTTTCATTTTTACTCAATTTAATTGCCTAAGCTCTAGTTGATTATGGAAATTTTGTGAATTTTGCATTTCGTAAATACATGAACAAATTCACACATTATAATGATGTGCACTCAGAAAAAAGTCTGGTGAAACAATAAATGGAGTATGAAATAATGATTATGAGCTATGGGATTACTGAATATAAGAACCCGCATTATAAGGATGCAAAGAATGATGGGCAAGCACTAAAATTTAACACAGTAAATAATCAAATTTATTGTTAAAATAATTGTTTAAATAATTATGTAATATATTATATAACATAGTAAGCAATACCAGTAAATAGAATGATAATATAATTATGAGAACAAGCCAATAACACCTTACCCTTTCCAGTAATATGATTTGCATGAGTTTGCAAAATATCAGTGAATCTATTTAGCATATAGTAATTACCCAATATTTCATGTGATATTTCAAACTATATAAATAACAAAAATGGTGAGTGCAGATTTTATTCTTATGACTGACACTTACAACTTTGTAGCCTAGTAGCTATTACCTATGCTGTCTTATCTGTATGAATGAAGCTATTTAGAGAAGATAAAGCTGAGATATCAATAATAACAGTTATTATAGTATAGACGATAGTCAACATCTCACTCCAGTCCGCTATGTTACACATTCTGTCCTCTGTTCTCGCTCTCACTCTGCACAGTGCGGCGGCCACATACACAGCTATCAATTATACACCCTCAGGCTACTACTAATTAGCTCCATAGCGGTCATCATAATTGTTTATTAATTACTGTCTGCAAATACCCAGTGCTTATTAGTTTATACTTATATTGCTGCAAAAGGCTGGAGTGCAATTTTACAATCCCCAAAGACCAGCAAAGACTGTAAATAGTAAGAGTGTATTTAGCAATGCTGAGACTAGACCCGTTCGTTTGCACTCATTGCATACAATGTATTATTCATTATTTTTCTGTTATCTTATATCTTCACATGCACCAAAACACTGTTCCTACTTGCCAACAATTACACACTATCTGTAAATGTTGGCTCTAAATATTACTACAACGAATTTGCTACATAGTAAAAAGGAAGAGTAATATTTAGTGACAAAACATCTAGTTAAATTATTGGACACAACAGCCAGGGTTACAGAAAGTTGTGTCAAAAGTCTACTAAATTGTATTCAGAAATAATAATATATAAATTACATTCCTACCACAAACGATAGCATCTATGCTTCTGGGTTCAGTCAAATTTCAAGCCTCTCATATCCAGTTATGCAATATTTTTGATATAGCATGAATAACTTTTGATCCCTTTCTTTTGATCTGGTCATCGAGAAATTCTAGTGGCGCCTACAGTTCATTCACAAAATGTATCATATTCCAGGGTTTATATTTCATGGCCACAACATTGCATGGCTTCTGCTAGCTTTTGCATTATAGAGCAGTGATTGTACCAGGTGCACTAAAGTTGAAAGTAAATTCAAAGTGTGATTAAATAGCAACCTCTACCAATGGTTGGAAAGATTCAGACCATGATCAAGCCTCACACAACTAAATTATCCAGCCACAGACCACACTAGCTGCCAATTACAAGTTGCAAAGATAAAAATGATATGTCAGCATTCACATATTCACAAACATAGTTTTCTATGACACAACACTATTAAATGCATTGTTAAAATTTTTTTGAACTTTTTTGGCAGCACTTCAGGATATTGTTATTGATGTCAAAGCAAAAATCAACTTAATCAATTATACATTGACACAAACTTGTAAGCAGTTGAACAAATCAACAGACCCTACATTAGTAGTACACACTAGTAGTAGTCTCTGGCCCACTATTTTGTGTGTTAGAGTATATAGTAGAACTTCTAGTGAAGGAGTCTACACTTTACCATCATTGGTACTAAGTAGTAATAATGTCTTACTATATTCGCCTGATAACTATTAAGTATTTTATTAACACTTCAAACGCCTGGTTTTGGTATGATGAATATTGGTTATGTAGTTATATCATAGGCTACAAGTTCATTGAACTTGGCAATAAAAAGCAATAATTTTAACTTGTGTTCAGGCTTAAAATTTTAGTTGAAAGCACTTACAGTGTTAGCTCGCAGTAGTAAAATAAAAAAACCAAGTTAATCTCACTAATAGAAATAAATGAATAATGGAATATAACTCTTTCAACATTGTTTTACTTGTTACAACCATTTTTACAATTTAATAGAGAAAATTCTTAGCGGCTAATGTGAATATGATTAATTAGTCAGCAACACCTTTCCCCAAAAATGAAGACATGATCTTCATCTAGTTGATGACATAAACATAAATTTAAAGTCAAAAGAGTAATAATCAGCCAATATTATGAACTGCCCAGAACCAGAGAAACAACAGATCACCACCCAGGCACCCACCCCATTCATTTGTACTCGACAACTATATTACATCACGTTAATGAAAACAGCATAAATATATGAAAGGTCAGTCAACCTCCCGCATCATCAGCGTGTGTGATCGACCACAAATTAATATTGAACTATTACAAATACAACAACAAAAATAATGTAAATTAATCTATTAAAACCTAAAGAAGCCAAATCAAGAATAGACCGTTATGAGAATATGTTCAAGTTTCCAATTTTTATGGAAGCGGTGGATTTGATGATGTTGCTATTTTAATGACATACACATAAATATCAATATATTATGGTCATTATCATAATATAATTACTGAATAAAAGTCAAGAAATACATTGGAAATTAAATAAGCCTAGTAATAAATAGTAGTAAGTATAGTATTTCTGCTAATTACAAACATAAATTAATTTTATTTATTAATAAAATGCTTTAAATCTAAAAAACACAACTCACCAGAACTAAATCCTGGTCAAGTCGAATGGATTACAAATCAATAGATCTGATGGTTGTGTGACATAGACTGTAGGTAGGTAAGTGTAGATAGGTGTAGCCTGTCGTAGTCGTAGGTAGGTGTAGCCCGTGGTAGGTAGGTGTCAAGCTGCAGATGCAGATAAATATTAGAGCGACCTGCTCATACGCAGGCACTTGTCAATATAAACAACAGAATATGTTGAAGCTATTTCCACGTCAGCGACACATTCTCAATCATGTCCTTGCGCCACATTCCACACAGATTAAATGAAGGCGTTTTAAAATACCTGACAGAAACAGACACTTGCTCAGCAAACTAGTTTGAAGCATAAAGTCAACAAGACATCCTCTAATCCATGTAACAATATAAGAGTCAAGTACTATGCACACCGCACACACTACACATACAGCAACATTTTATACTCAAGTAATAACCTCCTACCTGCCTGCGCTGGTGGCCAATCGTATTGTCTTCATTTATCAGCCTAGATTTTTACAAGTGATTTGATATGTTTGATATGTTTGCGCATGTCATATACTAATTACAAAATATAGAGTAATAAACCAAAGCTCACAATGCAGTCTGCAATATAGTCTACAAATAGAGGCATGTTTTGTGGTAGTAACAACACCGAGTACTCCTTCAACTAATTAAGAATCGACAAACATGTTTAAAGTCTTCAAATTTGAATTTAAAATTGTAACAGCATTACCATTAGTCCATTACAGTGGTTTGCCTCAACTAACCCTACAACAACGATATGCAAAGGTGAATGAGACCAACACCTCTATTATAGCCTCCCCTCTTGTCAATGAATAATGAGTCACTTGTTCTAAAATAGATTTAGCTTTTATGAAGTGGTTTTTAACATTGATAAAAATTAATTACTAAGCTAATTAGCCACAGATGACCAAGTGAAAGCTTTCCTATCAGCTCTACCCTGTACACAGAGTGAGAGTCTACAATAACATAGTCAACAAAAGCCAATTTGGGAGTTATGTGTCCCTACACAACAGCACCAGTGCACTGCCTCAATGAATGTAGCAGCAACAAACAAGGGAAGTCAATGCAAATTACAGCCTCACCTGTTGAATCATGGCAATAATTTCCATACAAATTAGTCTCAATTCCAATGGAACGATAGTAGCTCTGATTGAAGAATTATTATACAATTATATCAATATAGTCTACACAGGTGCCATCCTGACTAGGGTCTAACGGCATGGCTCGGTAATATTGTTAATAATGATAGTGCAATGAATTCATCATTGAGAATAGATCCACTACAATAAAACAACTAACAGAATATCATAAACAATAAAACATATCGGCAGCAGATAAATATTCTAAATATTACAGTATATAGATTATTACATCACTATAAAATCGTTATTATTGCTGAATGACTCATTATAGAAGGGTGTGAGGAAATTTGAGACTTAGACCGGGTGCATTTTTGCACCACGCGTTTTTTGTTTGTTGCAAACCTGTATATGATATAATGATATATAATGAACACATTAGCCTAACAAAATTGATGTATCCCTGGAATATGGCTGCAGAAGTGCCACCAAAGAGTAGAATTGAAAAGGTTATCATAGCATTGAGCTGGCAGCAAGAAAGTAGACATTGAGCTGGCACCAATTGTGCTCAGAGAACATCAGAACAGAAAACACTCAGTCACCAGCAAACTTTGTGAATTAGTAGAGAAAGATTAATTTTGTAATCATGAAAACAAATAGCATTGTAACTAACTACATAAATAGGTTTGTGCTTTACTATAACACAATTATATGTATATATGTGCTTGTGTGCAATTAACTAAGTATAGTGGTTACTGGTTAGGTGTAGCAAGGACAACCGAGTTCAAGCAGCTAATATCCAACCTTGTATGCAAAGTACCCAACAATTATAACAAACAACTTCTTTATTCCTCAATTAATTCAGCAACAACAATTATAGCAAACACTCTATTCCACATTTAGTAGTACATCATGTACTATCCTAGTAACAGCACCTATAACCAGGCCCAAATCAGCTATCACGATATTATAATAAGGCATAAGGACATAATTAGTAGATTTATTAGTAGTGATCACAATATCATACATGGTTCTCAAATATTGGTTATATCTACAGTCATTACTAGATATACTAATCACAATAATAATGAAGCAATATCAAAACAATATGATACTACAATATATTGATATAGATAAAGTAACTGGATATAAACATCAAACACATACACCATATTTCACAATATTGAACTCTGCTGACAAAATTGACAAATGCTAGTATTTAGTGCCACAGGGCTTGTGTTTCTGTTTCCGATTCTACTAGTTTTAGTGACTAAGGGTACTCACATGTAATGCATCACTACCATTTCCAAACATGCAATAAACAATGACTCCTACATTTAGACACCACTATAATATAGCAGATGTAATATAGATACATACCACCATGATATAGATAAATCCTACATATATATTACAATATATATGTAGTGAAGAAAGTTGTTAAGTAATAAGGAATAGTGCAACAGCATCTAATAATCAAGTAAAATCTGGTAATAATAGGCAGTGACCAACGAGGCTTTGAACTTAATAAAAAGTTGTTGGCCCGATCATCCCCTTATATACCACCAACAGCAGACAGTCAAGTATTAACCAAAGCCCTAATGTCAAGTAGATATTCAAGGAATTTATAAGCCTGTTGCGGAAAAGTGAATACAAGCCATACAACAATTATAAGAGAGTTGCTGTATAAAACGATGGAACATCCATATAGCAGAGCTGAGTAGAAGTTAGCGACAGCGAGAAGAAAGTATTTACCTTGGAGTAAACTGACACCTGACCATTTAGGTGCAATAGTGACTATTTTCAGCTTAGTTGGGTTCTAGATGGTGGTTTGGGGTTTTGGGCGCGAAAGCACTTTTTGTGGAGAAGAGAACTTCTCCACCTACATTGTTTTTCTAGATCAGACTATTTCAAAAATAGCCAGTTTTGCACCTACCTCCATTTGACAAAGCACGTAAAGCACCTGGTGCAAATGCCACTGCCATTTCTTCACTGCAGCAATATTGAATTATTTTGACTTTTATATGTCAAAATAAAAGTCGCATGTGGCTGCTATACCGACTATAGCAATACTCACAAATGCTATCATGTCACATAGCACCACATAAGTATTGTGCATATTTGTAACACATCACAAGGCAAGAACTGATATAGCATAGCAAGTAAATGTAAACACAAACCAAACATTGAAGAGTAACTCGGTAAAGAACTCACCATTGGAGAACGGCCCGTCCAAAAGCAAATGCTGATTCACATTTACTAGCAGTGCAGCACCATTGCAACAGTTTTGTCTTCAGTCATTGCATGTATAAAAAAGGCAGCGACCAATGTCACTAGCTAGCTAGCAGTCAATAGTCAGAGATGTTTATATCCAAAGTCAACTTTACATATAAACATAACATTGTCAAGAGCAATAACATCTCATCATAGTCTACACATGTGTGAGGTATCAGATTGCCTCCAAATACCTAACTTATTCCTGTAGTGCTAATTAACTTTGACGAATATATTGAATGA
Organism: Himantozoum antarcticum; assembly: GCA_027564295.1. NCBI lineage: Eukaryota > Metazoa > Bryozoa > Gymnolaemata > Cheilostomatida > Bugulidae > Himantozoum > Himantozoum antarcticum. Next base: position 9,821 of record JAOQGN010057049.1, read on the forward strand.
GCGAATACAACCATGGGTCAACCATTCATGTCCTGCACACCGAACAGTTGTAAATAGTCAGCAATTCAAAATTGATTATGAAATTGATAGAAAAGTGGCATCTCGTTGGCAACATTATTATTTTAGAGTAGAGTAGGCCTACCAGACGTACCTGTTGGTGTTTAGTTACTGCCTCCCTGACACCCTGGTATGGGTGCTTGTATCGTACGTTTTATCCTAACAGTAACACTCTGACATGTGATAATAAAATATGTCGATTATTGAGCTGCGATGACTTGGTGCCTAAGGTTTCATACACACTAAAATAAGTTGCAGCTTTTATCTAAATATATCGTCCGGAAAGAATCTATCTAAAAGCACATTGGTATGCAGCGTTATCATCGAATCAGCTGTGCGAGACTGATGGCTGACTGGCTGCACAATGCACACACCGCACAGATATCATAAAGTCAGTGTATTGTAAATACCCAGCTCAGCCTATCAAAGGCTATTTATTCATAACTGACAAAAAATCAAATCATAAGGAACATGGTAGCAAACACAAACAGCAATATAATTAAGTAAACTATTTATTCAACAGGTGAGAATTTAAAAACATAAAATAGTAAGCTAATTTTCGAAACAATTAATAACAACATCAGATTCCATTTAGTAAGTGGAGATAGTGTAGCTTAGAGGAGTCGTCGACTCATGATGATGTACTACTTTGTACCGCTACCTTTAGCTAGTTGGTTTGCGGTTGGCACTAATAAAGGGTATAGGCCTACATGACCATAGTCAGCTCGACAGCCAGTGATAAGGAAGAAGCTGTACACACTAGTTAATGACTAATGATTTCCTAGAAGGCAAACTTTCTATGGTACATGTAGATAGACATAATTGTGGAGTAGTATAACCTCTGCTGCTGCTATGCCTATTTCAAGGCAGCAATATTAACAACACACTAACAACAGCTAACATCTCAAACTTGATATGAGAATTATGAGCAAAGCTGATCATAAATTTTACATCAAAAAGTTTAGAATAAACGTTCAAGCAACCTCTAGCTCAAAAAGAAAATAATTAGAAGTTTGCTAGCAGCTGAGAGGGAATCTGTCTATATTTAGCCTAATGCTTTGAAATACAGCAAGCTACAACTAGTTACGGAGGCAGCTGCTACCAACAAACTAAACATTGAGCTACCTATAATGACTTCCTTTGGCTCATAAAGATCTGTGCAGCTAGTTTAAAAAATTAGGAGTTTCCCACAATCATGGCTGCTAATTACCAGACAGTTCCTAGACAGCCAGGCACTAGTTACATCTGCAAGCAAAATGAATATAGAATTTTTTCAATGGAATAAAGAATGTAAACACTTAGATCAGCTAATCATTGGTTAATAAAAACAAGGAGTTGCATGATAGATTCACTAATGCTCAATTGAGAAAAGCGAAAATATTATTATTTTTATTATGTACCGTGGATGAAGTAGTAGCGGTTACAATCACTCAACCACTGGCACAGCATCTGTTGAAAATAAAGTAATCATAGAATCAAATAGAATCAAATAGAATCAAATAGAATCAGGCAACAGGCCAGAAAGTAAGATTGCTTGGCCAACTATAACAGTACACAATATCTACAATACTGGCTACATCCATTTCTTATCTATTCATTGCATGCACTCTCAATGGCCTGTGCCCAATTGAGATTGGCTACATCTGTGCTTCAAGACCCCAGAGCTCAGCCACCCAACTCAAATACTTGTTACAAAATAGCAGTTACAAACCATCCAGCTCCACACTTAATGGACCTAATGGACCAACCACTTGGTTACTAAAGCACAGCACATTAAGAACAGAGCCAGTGTTGAGAACAAATAGAAATTAAAAAAGTAAACCACCAACACACGAATAACACATTCAGTGTTGATTATGGAAAACTTAGAAAGCTACATGTGGTACTAGATTGTTGAGTAGAAGCTGTTTCGGTCGTCTCTAGCATGTAACTCTAGCACTATGGACTTTGGATACAGCCAGCTTGCGAATTTGAAACCGATAGGTACAAAGAAATGGCTCATACAATGCAAAGAATTTGCTCAACTGACATATGAAATCAAAACATCTAAGTATCAGCGGATGTGGTCAACAATTATGATCAGAATAACGCCGCCACCTTAAATAACCGATCAACGAGCTCACGCTATTCAAGATTAGATAAGACATAGTAATTTACAAAAATGTGTAGATAACAATGTACAACAACAAATATTGATTAATCCAGATTGAAAGAGACCTTGCTAATCCGAATAAGTTTTATATACTTTACAAACGATAGCTAGAAGCTTGTTGATAGCATTGTAGTATATCAAGATGTGCCGAATTTGAAAACAAATAACAGTTTAGTATAGCGACAATAGTATGAGTCAAAGCTATTAGGATAATAGCACTGGAGTATGCCAAGTTCATAAATTCAATTTAATAGTTTACAATTCATAGTACATAAATGTTTTACTGAATATAGGAGTTGTTGTAATTCTACACTGACTGTTACGGAAACACCCAACATGTATCATGGCAGCTCACTTTACATTACTTCCTTTGCCACCACTAAAATAAATATCTCACTCATTGTAGGACAGTATAATAAAGCTCAAAGTTGCGTTCAAATAGTTCAAAGTGTTCATAGGCTGCGCACTCATAAGATAGATCTAAATGCAATTGTGGTGTGATAACTCCACACACATTAGTCAATATATTAGATTTGATATCCATGACTATCATCACAACATGAGAAGTTGCCTAATACTTTATTATTAC
>JAOQGN010057160.1:0-12615 GCA_027564295.1 Himantozoum antarcticum
TTTAGGGTTATGTCTAGGAAGTCTACTATTTTCTTGTTTGCTTCTATTGTGATTTTTAAGTTTTGTTCTGAAAATATGGAGCATATGGTATTTTTTATTTTTTCAACATTTCTAGGTGAGGTTCTTGATAAATGCTGGGTAGCTTTCTGCATCTACCTCATAGATGCGCCCCTCTGCGCCTCCATGTCTGGCTGACCTTTTCTTGGTTTCCTGGTGGGAGTATGCGGAGTCTCTGGAATGGTGGTACCACCCACACGGACAAAACATATTAGCAAAGTGTTGTTTCAAGTGGATTTTAAGCCTTCGGTTTGTTGTGGCCACCCAGTTGCAGACTTTGCAAGTAGACCTTAGTTCACCTGTTATTGCCACCCTCATCATGTCTCGAGTTTGCTTGGTGAGCCAGATGAGTTGGCCTCACCGGGGTCTATTTTCCTAGGTTTTTTGCTAGGCTTAATAGTGGTATTTAATGACTGGTCCGGCTCTGATGGCAGGACCTCTTCTTTGCGTCCCTTTTTCTTACTGTGCTTAACACGCCATATATGTATCACGGGTGGCTCTGTAAAGGGAGTATATTTTTCGGGCACAGGTATAGGACTGTGTCTCTGGATCACTGGATTTTCCACAGCACTTGTGGGAGCTTCTCGTATCTCATTGGGTGTTGGTGGAGGTCGTGTAGGATCATCTGATTCAAGAGATTCTGACTCGTCAACGTGAATCTCTAAGGGGGTTTCACCAGGACCGGGTGGTGAAGTGACCAGCCTCTGCTCTCCGGTTGAGATGACACCAGCAACAGGAGAGACATTCAGAAGAAGAGCTCATTTCCACCACCCTAGTCTCTGGCGGCGGATGTACGGTCCCAACCAGCGCATCTCTATAAGAGCGAAGGGGGTGGACCCTGCGCCCAGGAGTGGCAACCAAACTGGTAGACAAAGTCTGCCCAGTCCAGTACCGCTGTTCACCTGGCCCAGGGTGGCACACACCTCCTTCCTTGCGATGTATTTTTTACAAAGAGCGGATTTTGGCACCACTATGGACCTAGCTACAGGCGCCACACTCGGGAGTGTCTCCACCAACACTCCAGTATCTGTATCGGTAATGTACGCAGCGGTGGAGAGTATATTGGAGGTCGGTAGAGACACCTCCGGTGGGGTCAGTACCTTAGGCTCAGTGTCTATACTGGGGGTTGCGCCACTCCCAATTCCATCAGAAACAGAATCAGGGTCTGCCATTTCCCTCAATAATATATCTAATTGCCGACCAATCTCATCAGAGTCACTATCACTCAACTCGGCAGGCATGGACTGATGGGTACATAATGGCTTGGGCTCCCTAGCCCTAATCTGTGAAGAGCCGTGAAAAAGTCTTCCTCTCTCTCGTGAGTGAGGTCAGAGGGGGATAGGTTACCTCTTTCCATTTCTCTGTTTATGGTAGTGAGAGCTAACTGGAATAATTTTTGCTTATTTACTGATTGTGTGAGGAGATCAGAAATAACCAACTTTCGGGTATGAGGATCATATGCAAGATGGCACTAAGTGCTCTCAGGTTTCCATGGTAACCTCATGGCAAATGAATATTATTCAACTTCTTCTGGTGTATGGGAGTGATTGGTAGGTGCATTTGGCATCAAACCATGGCTTCCTATATTTTGTTTTAATTTGAATCCTTCTTCTACTCCCATTCTGACATTTATTTCATCTCCTGTTCCTACCGGGATGGTGGCCATCGTTCGGTAACATTCTATGTCTGGATACCTTGCTGGAACTCTACGATTTTTTCTCAGTCTAGTAATGGGTACCGATCCCTCTAGACGTCGAGGTACCGTTGTCTGCTGTGTCAAGCCAATTTTGCGCCGGAATTATCTTCTATTTATGGGGATAGATCGGTAATTGTCTTTTCGGGGGCCAGAGAGGGGACAACTCCTAATGGATTTGGTTTTTCTGTCTGAATGGATTGAGGGGGTAATTCTGGCTGTAGTGGGGGAATTTCTACTGGGATTTCGGGTAATGGGGACTCGCTGACTTGTGGCCGTTGTCTAGTGGCCCCTTTCATGTTAGATCTACTCCTTGGTTCCTTAGTGGCTGGGGCTTGTCCTATGTTTTCTTCTGGGGGTCTGTACAGTTTCAGATGTCACTCATTTTGTATGGAGACTTGCCCTCCCATTTCAATTTTGTACGTATGATTGCTGAAGACTTCAGTGACTTGGTAGCGGCCCACAAATTTGGCCTGGAGCTTGGGGTTCTCTCCCTTTCTCCGTCTCCGATTTTCAAGCAGAACCATTTCGCCAACTGCAAATAGTAGTGGCTCTTCAGTATCTTCATGTCTAACTCTCAGTTGATGTTGCCTCAGTGCCGCGTGTGCAATCTCTAGGCGCTCCTGGATAACCTGGGCAAACTCCCGCTGTGGTTGGAATTCCTTTGGAGGGAGGTTGCACTGTAGTTGGTCAGGCAATCTTAATTCTCGCCCATCATCAATAAATTTGCAGTCTCACCAGTTACAGTATGGGTGGTGCCCCGAATTGCTCTCATGAGCTGGGGTAGCACTAGATCCCATTCTGTTTGTCCTCTCTGGAACAATAGGCTTCGGAGGGAATCACCTAGTATCCGATTATTTCGCTCTACTCTGCAATTTTATTGGGGATGGTAATGGGTAGTGTGTTTTTTTTTAGATATTCCATAACTGACAGAGTTCTGCCATGAGACGAGACTCAAACTGAGCGCCCTTATTGTTGTGTATTTGCTCAGGAAGGCCCAGATAGCAGAACACCCTCTCGTCCAGGGTGGCTGCTACCACTGGGGCAGTGGCAACTGGCATGGCTATGGCATCTTGCCACCGGGTGAAGTGGTCAGTCAAGACCAGGATCCACTTATTTCCCAGTCCAGTTTCTGGCATGGGCCCCACCAGATCTACGGCTACCTTCTGCCAGGGTCTGCCGGCGTACAACCTCTGTTTACTACCAGGGGCGTGAGTACCCCCGCTCTTGACCACCTGGCACACATCACAGGTGCGGATTAGCCTCCTGATGTCTGCCGCCATACCAGGCCAGTACCAAGTTAGGCACACTCGATTCAAAGTACGTGCCACTCCGGAGTGAGTCATAGAATGAGTGTTCCAGGCTACATTTCGGCGACTACCCGGTGCGCATATCACACTCCACCGTCCACGCCCTTGCATAGCCAAGTGGGCTTCCAGGATTCCATCTGCACAAATCCTAAGGTTTCCTGTCATCTGATTCAGCCTCTTTAGTTCTGGGCTGCCTAAGTCTAACTGTTCCTGACTTGGGGCAATACCGTCTCGTAGGCTCCGGTATATCATTCCAACAGGCCCCTGGTCTGAAATCTGTTGCTTTGGCAATTCTGCCACGGGTAGGTCTGCCGCTCTTGGCGTAGTAGGAGGGTCAACTGCCGTGGATACTACTTCTCTTGGTGTTGGCAGGGCTGGTGCAACCCGGGTTGTCCTGGGTCCGGTTCTTTGTGTTCGAGTTGAAGGGGTATCATCTACCCTCAATGTTGGCCAATCCCTCTCCTCTAGTCCAGGAGCAGCCTCAGAGGTTGAAGGTGTGGGTTGGTCAGATGTCCCTGTGAACCACACATTCTGCTGGCCAGTAGAGGGTACTCTTGCCTGGTGGCGAGACAGTTCCTTCGCACCGGATCCTTTGGTCCGGGATGTCTGGCACCTCAATTCTGCCTGTATCTGCTCCAGGCTAGGTCCACCATCTCTTCGTTCGATCAGTTCGCACTGTTTACAGGCTCCTCCATCTTTCCTGCTCAACCCATCGGCAATCCCATGCTTGTTGCCTGCTCTGTTCTAATTCATATTTGAATTTTGACACGATCTTGAGCCAGCGGGCCACTTGACTGGAGGGTTCCCTCCGGCACAACCACAAGAGAAACGCGTGGTCTGTTCACAACTTGAACACCTGGCCATATAGGTACCGTCTGAAGTGTTTAACAGCCTTTATTACGGCCAACAACTTCCTACTTGTGACGCTGTAATTTCTTTCTGCAGGGGCGAGGGTTTTACTGTAGTAGGCGATCACCCTTTCCACTCCCTCTTGTTTCTGTGATAACACAGCTCCCACTCCTACTGCGCTTGCATCAGTATCCAGGATGTAGGTTCCCTTCGGGTCAGGATAGCCGAGAATAGGAGCAGCCAGCAGTCTGTTCCGAAGTGTTTCAAAAGCGGCCTGACAATCTGTAGTCCAGCTCCACATCACTCCCTTGCTAGTGAGTTTGTTAAAGGGCTTGGCCTCAGTGGCAAAATCTACTATGTATTGCCTGTAATAGCCTACTGTGCCCAGGAATGCCTGCAACTCCTATAAGTTGGTTGGGCGGGGCCATTCTTTGACAGTGGCTATCTTGTCGGGGTCTGTCACTATTCCTTTAGCGCTGACGACGTGCCCCAGATACTTTACTTCTGGTTGTAGGAGTTCGCACTTTGAGGGCTTTAATTTTAGACCGGCCTGTTGTAGTCTGCGCAAGACTTCCTCCAGTTGAACTATGTGGGTGTCGAAATCTGGAGCAATGACAATGATGTACAGTTATGTACAATTATGTACTGACAACAAGTACAGAAGGAGACTCTTCCAATGCAGTCCCTGTAGTACTCTTTCCATCAGACGCTGGAATGTGGCTGGAGCCGAGGTTAGTCCAAAAGGCAGGACCTTCCATTTCCACAGTCCTGATCGTGTGCTGAAAGCGGACTTTTTTTGGCATCCTCGTCTAGTGGCACCTGCCAGTACCCGCTGATAAGATCGAGTGTGCTGAAATAACCACTGCCAGCCAGAGCATCTAAGCTTTCATCAATTCTAGGCAGTGGGTAGGCATCCTGTTGTGTGATGGCATATTTAGTCGCCTATAATCAACACAAAACCTCCAGGTGCTGTCTTTTTTCGTACCATGACCGCCAGGGAGCTCCATGCTCCACTAGTGGGTTCAATCAGACCCCTGCTCAACAAGTCTTGCACTTGCCGCTTGGCCACGGCCTCCTTTTTTGGACCCAGCCGGCGTGGTGGTTGGCGAATTGGTCTAGTGCCGGCTACGATGGGAATTTCATGTTCCACCAGGTTGGTCCGCCCCATGTCTTTGTCTCCTGTGCTGAAGACGACCCCGTACTCCATTAATAGCCACGCTAGTTTCTGTGCCTGTTCTCGGTTCTCACAGCTCTTGCTTCCGGATTCAAAGAGTGGTTGTAGGTTCTCTGGCACTTGGATGATCCTTTCATAGGTCGTGTGGCAGGTCCTAGTGTCATGTACTGACTGGATTTGTTGCACCTCTATGTCTTCAGGCTCCACTCCGGTATAGGTACCCACTGTCATGCCTGACTTCAGTTCCCAGGGTTGGTTTGTGGGGTTCATACACCTTATGACCACTCGGCCTTCCGGGTTGGGTTGGTTTAGGCTAGTGGCAATGGGGGGTCCCTCTGCTTGACCTTCTATCAACCCCACCGGGCTGAAGTTCCTGGAGGTAACTCGGCACCAGATGGCCATCTCGGTGTTGGGTGGTAATGTCACTTGCCTTAACGCCTGTACTTTGCTAGCCAGTAACCGACCATGCCTGTCGGTACATTGCAATTCGGTTCCATCTACCGAAATCACTGGTTTACTAAAGTCCATTGAACACTGATGGGTAGTCAGGAACGGCATGCCAATGATGGCGTCCTCATTTATTTGGCTGACCACAAAAGTGATCTCTATTTTCATCTCTCGCAGCCCGACTGGTAGTTGGATGATTCCAAAAAGGGGAGCTGAGTGCCACCTGCCATTACACCGTAGCTCTGATAGCCTTCCAGCTGGGACTTCACTTTTCCTGATAGCTGGTCATAGGCATGTTTAGACAGGAGATTGGTAGTGCACCCAGTGTCCATTAATATCTGGACAGGTCTCTCTTCCATGCCTCCCGGCAGGAAGTTGCTAGCACAGTAAGGCCGTTCCACAGACCTTGTGGAACCTTGTGGACCTTGTGGACCCAAGCTCTCCTAGGCGCCTCAACCGGTACTGGGTCCTCCTTGCAGTAGGGTGTCGATCCCGGTAGTCTGGAACGAGACTGTGTCAGACCTTCCTTGGACATGTCTAATGTATCTCGAGAATGCCCCTATTTCCGCCTCTTGGGTGGGTGGTAGTAGATTTCCTCCTGTTCTTCCCCTGTGAACATGTCCTCCATCTGGTACCCTTCTTCTACCAGTAGTGTGCGGCAGTAATTCTGAAGTTCTACCTCCTCTGGCTAGACCATTTGAGGGACCGATCTAGAGTGCCTTGGTACCGTCCACCCATCAGCATTAACTATTGGTCTAGGTATTCTTCTTTCCATTATGCAGCCAGTGGGATGAGTCACTGCTGTGGGCTGTACCGGTTTCCCGATGGCCTCTTTGCGCCAGAGGCTAGCCTTCCCCAGGTTCTGGTGGGGTAGGCCTATTTTCAAGTGCCCTTCACGCCCACACCCCCAGCAGCGTCCACCCTGTCTCGGAGTCGCTTTCTGGTGCCGAGGTTCCTTTGTGAGATGCCTGTAATTGTTCCACCTTCTCTGTTAGTGCCTGTACGGCCTTGAAGAGGCTCCCATTTTCTCATCTTGCACTGGGGCCACTGGGGTCGACAGGTCGGTATCTTCTCCTTCCACTTGTCTGAGGGCTTGGCCAGTCCTGGCCTGACCACTGATTCTCTCACTAGTGGATTTGATCTCCAAGTACTCATTTCCGGCCCGGACAGCATCATCCAATGTGGGAGTCGGAACTGCCAGCAGGTGTCTCTGCAAATAGGCATTGCCTAAAGTGTTGCTGAAAGTGTCCAGCGTCAATTCTAGCCTGTGTTGTTCTGGTAGGTCGGCATAAGCAAGGTTCACTAGTCTCTCTACCTCTACTACATGTCCCTGCAGTGTGGTTTGATAGCCTCTCTTTAGAGCGGTTAACTTGGCTCTGGCCTCTCGGTGGAGATACCAAACCGGGCCCTAAGGGCTAACTGAATGCCTTACAGCTCTTGTGCTCTGCCACAATCTTGGGCATCCCCTATCAGTGCTTCTCTTAAGTGTAGACGGGTGGCGGCTGCTTCCCATTCATTGGCGTAGGCCACTTCAGAGAATTGTTGCAAGAAGTAATCAACATCGCCAGTACCATCATACTGTGGTACCTTGAATCGGCTCCTGGTGGCTGGTTTGGGTCCACATACATTCTCTCTAATACATCGGTCAGGTGTTGCAGAATCGGTCCTTCATTGGCATCTCTCTGCCTTCGGGTCATCCTGTCTTCCTCTCCAATTGCCTGAAGATCCTAAAGTTGGGAACGTCTATATCACACCGCTGCCACCAATGTAATGGTTTGGGGTCTGCTATACTCTAAAACAGGGTCTAGACCGTCACAAGTCTTCAGGCTAGTTGGTGATGGTTGGAGTTCGGATGCTCGGTAGTGTGGTAGAACTTGTGTTTATTTAGACGTCTTCTCCTTAGAGTAAGGTCTTGTAGCTATTGTGCAATACAGCTTCTATTTAGAGTAATAGCACAGAGTTGTAATTGTCATTACTAGTTATTATTTAACAGGGCCTAAACTCATAAAGAAAGTAGTTAAAACCTTGGTAGATAAATGGAGTCCCAAGTCTCCTTAGATGAGCTCTGTTCGGAGTCCTATTCTCAACTGAGCTACAGTACAGAATGTTAGATCAATTTATACTATTCTAGGAACACTAGGGGGAGCTAACAGCTCGGTAGATGTCGGTAATAGGTCGGTACATGCCGGTATCAGGTCGGTACCAGGTCGGTACAGACCTTAAAATATGGTAAAAATAGAGTATAGACATGTTAGATTGTTAGACATGTTAGATTAGAAGTGCTAGGCCGGTATAATAAAAACTGCACATCATAGACTTTATACCGGCCAGGAAACAATATAAAAGGGCTAGAATCCAGATTACAAAGTGGCCTCAAGTATATACAGGTTAAGGTCAATTACAACCACTTTGTATGCATAGTAATTACAACAAAGTGACAAAGAAGTAATACAGTCACAGATATATTCAAGCATGAAACAAATAAGTAAGGTTAATGAAATTTCGGTAGCTATTTGGTGGCTACGAGGTGCTTGCTTGACATAGATGACTCCTAGTAGTGGGTAGTAGTAGATATAAGTATGTACACTGGGGGCGCGTCAAACCACAACAATATCTAGGGACCAGGGATTTGAGCCGCAGGAAAACACTGCGTGGGGATGAAGACTTACAGTGCGACTTTTATTAATTGGTAAGACAACTCTTATGTTTGTTGAACACTGGCTTTATTTCAATAAGCATGATAATACAACAGTTTCTAACAAAAACCTATGTTTCTAAAGGTGTTTGAAGCATTTCCATTTTTGTTCTTTGACTTGCTTTAAGGTGGGGCGACCAATGCGGCATTCTGAAAAGGTTGTCAGTCTCTATTACAAGAGAACCATTTTCTCAGCTTTATAGCGACTAATACTCAATTGGTATCTGGAGGAAAATATTTGAGGCCCTTATTCCTTGGAGCAGCCCTTTAGCTGGAGATACTGAAATATCCCCTTTTTATAGCTCCTTTTGGCGAAACTCCGTCCACCAAAGGTCCTCCACTGGTCAGTTACAGTGTAATTGAGCAGGTGAGGACCCTATCATCAGAACACCCCTCCCTCGTCCCATTAGATTATTCCCTCCTCACATAAATTTTTTAGGCATTGATTTCCATCTCCCATGGGCCTTTATCCTGGCATCTGGCCATGAAGTTTAATAATAAATTTAAAACATGGATTGTCTTGCTAAATTATTTCAGTGGTGTTACTGCAACTCTGTAATGTGACAAAGATTCGAAGTTTTATTTAATTTTTGATGCTCAATGGTTATTAATGTACATAGTGTCCACGTATCGCGTGCTCTGTGGTTTCATGCTCAGAGTCTCCGACACACTCTGGCATCCCTCTGGCCTGATGGAATCACAGCCAGCCTAGTAGATCTTCTTAAAAATGGCATGTCAGTTAATAATTGGATTTAAATTTTAGTTGATAGTAGAATTCGTAGAGCAAAATATTTTTTTCGACTTCTCAGTTGAAGGAATTGGAAAAAAGAAAGAAGTAAGGCATGATACTCTCGAGATAGTCCGACCACTTACCCATATATCGAGGGAATAGGGATTTGAGCCAGAGGCCAGCACCGCGTGGGGACGATAACTTGCAGTGCGACTTTCATTAATTGGTAAGACAACTCTTATGTTCGTTGAACACATGTTTTATTTCAATAAGCGTCATAATGCAACGGTTTCAAACAAGAACCTATGTTTCTAATGGTGTTTGAAACATTTCCATATAAAACATGAGTCAGGCTTTGGATGTGCATTTCTGTTTAAGCATGTCCGATTTCACAAGAGGCAAAAATTCCTCATAGGAGGATGTGGAAGAACACCAAGTGGCTATGTCAGGTAGCTAAGTTATAGATATCAATTATTAAATCATCAACAACAACATGATCAATAATGCATATAACACATTATTCTGATTTACCTTCAAAAACTCTATCCTCTTGATGATTGCTCTATTTTCCACAAGTGGGAATGATGAGGAGAAGGAGGCTGATCCTTGGTCATGTTTTCTGTACAAACCACTCAGCCAACGAGGATGGAAAGGAAATCCCAAATGACTATGTTAGGAGGAGGTGGAGGAGGCTGATCCTTAGACATGCTTCCTATGCAAATCACTCAGCAAAGAACACAGAATTCCCAAGGACTATGTAAGGCAATTAAAGATATATAGATAACAAATAAATTCAATTAGCTAGACATATAATATATTATATATAATATAATTCCATGTATTAAAATATGAGACTCTTGGATAAGCTTTCTGTGTATGCCTGTGATTTTGCAAGAGAAAAGAGATCCTCATACAGTCATAAATGTCTTATAAGGAGGATGGGGAAGAACCCCAAGTGACTGTGTAAGGTAGCTAAATTATAGATAGCAAATAATGAGGCTTTATATTGTAATGATAGAGCATGGACTGTCAACTTGTCTTCTTCCGAAGTCTATGACTTCACTGCAGTCAGTTTAGGTGACTAAACATCGACACTCGGAGTGCTATTATTATAAAGGTAACTCATTTGTAGGGCTAACCTCTTATACTGTAGACAAGATTGTTAGTGAGAACTACCAGCTTAGTCAAGCCTTTATTATACTCTCAGTCGCTGTATATAAAAATATCATAATTCAGATTAGTGTCTGGGAATCATCATGTCGAAATACATTTAAACAGAAACTTTTATACGTTATTATCACATTTGATGTCATTCACCAACATTTAATAAATTTATTATGTTCACAGCTAATGCATTCCACTAAAATAACACAATATATTAACAGAAATGGAAAAAAAAGATATTGTTTTCCCCAAGTGGGGAAACAGAACAATTATCATTCAGACAGTCCATTTGAAGGATATCACTGGATATAAAAGGATAAAGAAAGATCAGCCATGAAAACCTTTCTCCATGACTAACAACATCAACATGAGAGGAGTTGGAAATGCATTTTAAACAGAAACTTATATAAATTATTGTCCTATTTAACTTCAATCAATAAAGTTTCATGAATTTCTTATTTTATTCATAAATTGAAATCTAAAAATAAGAAAAGAATAATGACCTTATTTTTAATATTTAGTGATAAATACATTTAATCAGAACATATTCCAACTTAGAAATGATTAAAGTGAACAAGTTATGGCCCCATTTAATGTCAACAAATGAATTTGCCATTCTTTAATCGGAGTGGCTGGTTGATCAGCAAAGCTGGTCATAATGTCATTAAATATCAATCTAATCTTTATAACCAATAATAATAATGAATTATAGTAGTAGTATGTATTATAGTAGTATGTATTATAGTAGTATGTATTATAGTAGTATGTATTATAGTAGTATGTATTATAGTAGTATGTATGTATTAAACAATGATATACTTACTTAACCATTGAAGGGGACAGAAAAATTATCTCAAAGACAGGTAATTTGAAAAAGGCAATTATCACCCAGGCAGGTAATTTGGAAATGTCAATTATCACTCAGACACGTAATTTGGAAACGGCAATTGTCACTCAAACATGTAATTTGGAAAGGAAATTATCACTCAAACAGGTAATTTGGAAAGGGTAATTGTCACTCAGACAGGTAAATCGAAACGATTTAGAAGTCGGACACCAAGATGTAGAACAGTCGGACACCAAGCCTTCTAAACCAGAAAGGCCATACCTTGGCACGAGAAGAGACGGAAATGCATTTTAAACCGAAACTTGTATAAGTAATTGTCCCATTTAATGTCAATCGATATAGTTAAATTAATTTCTTATTATATTCACGATTGAAATCTTTGACAAAAATTGCGCAATATATTCATTATAATAAAAACTAAAACAAAGATAAGAATTATGCCCTTATTTCCTTAATATTTAGCGATCAATAGAATTAATTTTGTGTCAATTTCCGAGGTATGCAAAGAATCAATTAAAGTGAATGCCGTTGTTTCTCATTTGTGGAAATTTGTGGAAACTCTATTCCCAATTGAAAATAATCTACAGCCTTTATAACTAATATTAATATTAAGCGTTTACAAATAATATCTTCCAATTAACTTAATGGGTCCATTACATTATATTTACAAAACATGAAAGAAACTGACTGAGTAAATTTTTGATGAAGGAAATTCAACTTGACATAAAACTACAGCCACATACAAGTTACTGTTTAGATGTATTTCCGACTCATTTTTTTTCTCGATTCTTTTGCAAAACAGATTGATACACGTCCTATCCTACCTAAATGTTTAGTTGCAACGTACCAGCTCTTATCAAGCAAAATAGAAGTAATCAATTAATTATCTAAATTTAAATGATTACCTATAGGTTGTTGAGAGTTGAGCTCCAAGTCTTTTCTCCTGAGACACGTCTGCCTTTCGAGAGTTGGAAGTTGAAAGCCCCTGGTAATACTGACGGCAGTACCAGCTCAGACGTGTCAGTAGTATAAGTTTGGGCTGAACGCTCTCATCGTGCACTAAGATTGGAAGAGTGGTAGGTACATCGTAGCCTTAGATCTTGAATCTATTAGGGGTGGGTCGAGTATGACCCATTAGGAAAGTGAAGTAGGAATTTAAGTCTATATTTTGCGGTTAATCCTAGCAAAATTCCATGAAAAAGTCTTTTGTAGTTTTTTTTAGTCTTTTGTAGATTGTGTGGATTCACAGTCTCCTAACCACAGCCCCTCATCGTTGCTTTTGCCCCCTCATCGTTGCCTTCTGCCCCCTCATCGATGGTCTCTGCCCCTCATCGTTGGTGTTGCCCCCTCATCGTTGGTGCTCTGCCCCCTCATCGTTGGTGCTGGCCCCTCATCGCTGGTCTCTGCCCCCTCATCGCTGATGCTGTCCCTTCATCGTTGGTGACTGCCCCCTCATCGATGGTGGTGACTCCTCATCGATGCTCTCCTGCCACGTGGTCGTGTGTGTGGTGTGTGTGTGTGTGTGTGTGTGTGTGTGTGTGTGTGTGTGTGTGTGTGTGTGTGTGTGTGTGTGAGAGAGAGAGAGAGTCACTTGCTGACACTCCAAAGTTTTTGTGACAATTAAAAGGAAAAAAAGTGGGTTGGATTTG
>JAOQGN010057271.1:0-12613 GCA_027564295.1 Himantozoum antarcticum
GCACTACTAGCAAGTTAGAGCACTACTAGCAAGTTAGAGCACTACTAGCAAGTTAGAGCACTACTAGCAAGTTAGAGTACTACTAGCAAGTTAGAGGACTACTAGCAAGTTAGAGCACTACTAGCAAGTTAGAGCACTACTAGCAAGTTAGGGCACTACTAGCAAGTTAGAGCACTACTAGCAAATTAGAACACTACTAGCAAGTTAGAACACTACTAGCAAGTTAGAGCACTACTAGCAAGTTAGAGCACTACTAGCAAGTTAGAGTACTACTAGCAAGTTAGAGCACTACTAGCAAGTTAGAGCACTACTAGCAAGTTAGAGCACGACTAGCAAGTTAGAGCACTACTAGCAAGTTAGAGCACTACTAGCAAGTTAGAGCACTACTAGCAAGTTAGAGCACAACAAAACATAAGTACTAGTAGAGTTGCTGTGGTTATATTGTAACAGAGATTATTAGCACCTCTCATGCTAGTCCTTGGCCAGAAGCCAAGTCTTTGAAGGGTTTGCATCAGTATAGCAGCCTCATCACATTCCAGAAGAGGAAAGACAACTCTACTAGTACCCTGCACCTGTTCTGTTGAATGTACTGAAGAGTATGGACAACTCTTACTATCAAGAACCCGTACTCTCTGCTGCTCCTATATCTGGAACCTATGCTATGGACAATTACCACCTAGCACTGTAATATTTATAATTATAAAGTTTTAGCATGAAGTTATCAGATCGACGGAGTCTGTTTGAAGCACGCCATCCTCATGGACCGGGTTCACTATGCAAACTGCATTTAGCAAGATGGTGTATTTGGAAGTTGTGCTCTCTTTAGTGTTATTTCATCGCTACCATTAGTTAGTTGCCGGATATCAGCCATAAATAGACAAACTGTTGTTCAAACTGTTGTGTGTCATAAATAGACAAACTGCAGTTGTTTTAACATTCTACATTTTGATTGGTCAAAATCAGATTACTCTGAAACAAGATATATATTTTTTATATTTTGATTAAATAATTATGTATAAGTTATTTATAATGTAAAATGTGATACTAAATGTCAACCAACCGAGTTAAGTTGTTTATAGAGCTAAATAAAAAATTAGGAACATTGAAAATCACTGGAAAACAACGATTTCCGATGGCGTTTTCATCAATGCCATTGAGCCCTCATAGTCGTCGATTATGATGCCATCTTCCTGCCAACATTGTCCCACATCACACTGTTGTGTGCATCACGTGACAATCAACGCCGTGCTCACGACGCCGTCGAGCTGATAACTCCGTGCTAAAACTCCCTATTGACTACTTATATTGCGGTGCTACTTGACATAGCATAATTACATGTATATCATTCATGAACATTGCTAGATAACGGTAAATTACTCTGCTACCAGCTACCATCAAACCTAGCGTTGAATGTATAGTTTCAGTATTCAGTTCTTAGTGCTGCTGTCACTGTATGCAGAGGTTATTTGATTTACTGCTGATATTTTATCTGTTACTGCTCACCATTGTTGCGCATCTCCAAAGGGTGAGCAAACATATTATAAATGTAGCTACTCTCCGCCAGAGAAGTCTTGTTTCCTTGTCTTGCCAATTTTGCTACAATAAGCCATTATTACTGCAATATCAAGCGAGCTACAAATAGTTGGTGAATGCACTTTGGCAGCTAGCAGCAACGGAGCAGACAGAGAAAATCCATTTCAATATTTTTACTGTTCTGATCAAGTACTAGGTGAGATATTTATGGTAAAATATATTCATCAAACAGCCCGTCGTACTCAAACAATTGAGAAATTAGTAAAATGGAAAAGGCGTTAATTAATGTACTACCTTCTTCGCAATTATGCATTGGATGGCATACATGCTCAAATTAAATAATAGGTATGGATCCACTTCACGCTTATGAAATGCATACTGGTGTATCAAAGGAAAGTAACTCCCAACACATAAAAATTCCACTACACTATCCCGTTTTATTTTACATATCGTTATGGTATTTAAGGGAATATCACATTAAGTTACACTGCATTACCATCTATGCGTTCTAAGACCTTGATGTAGGTTGTCTTTGTGTTGCACTTTTGATAGAGTAATCGGGAAGTGACACCTGCAAAGCAAAAACAATATGGATGTTATTGCTACACGTTGAGACAGTATGTGCTATTAAAAATTATTTCAAAAATGCTGTGAAGTGACAAGACAGCTTTCCAATTGAAAGACTTACAGATATATGTATCGTCCAATTGCAGCTTAGTTGCATAAGTATCTCAAATGTTTTTAGTTTGAATGTGTCGAAAAAAATCTTAGGATAATAATTAGAGATTAGAAGGGATACAATGTTCATGTCCATAGGCAATTCTGCATAAGGTAGACGGATATTCTGAAAACCTGCGAATGTGCCACACGAATCATGAAATTCAGATCAAGGTTTTGGTGTTGGCAGTTAATTGGAAGTAAGAGAAGTCTTGCTAGCTATGACACTATTTACATTTGGCCTATTTATGGCCTGCATACGTCAAGGTTCCAGCAAGCAAGCAAGCATGAGGAGTTTTATAGCACTGACTGCATTGCAGTTAAGCTCCTGCTCCTAAATAGTTTAGTTTTAAGTATATTTGTGTATACAAGTATATGCTGTAATATATCTATAAAGACACTTGTGACTCACAACTGAAGTGCACCAGTACGACTGCAACGTGTTGACCTATATAACAAAATATATCTAACTGTATATATAACTCACCACTACTGTGTGCTAGTACATCTGTAGTGTGTTGACCTATATAATATATCTATATATACCTCACCACTGCAGCTGTGCACTAGTACGTCTGCAGCATGTTGACCTATATAATATATCTATATATAACTCACCACTGCTGTGCACTAGTACGTCTGCAGCATGTTGACCTATATCTCCTCGAACAAGTCTGATAATACAATTGTTTATTTGTATACAACAATGTAGGTTGACAGTAGGAAGAGAGATCCTTGGTGTAACTGGTGGTGCTGCTAGTACTGATGGTTCTATGGGAGCTACTGAAGTTTCTGGAACTGATGCTTGTGGTTGCTGTGGGGGATCCACGGTCTCATATGGGTTTCCAGAATCTGAGGGTATATAAAAGGCATTAGCCAATTAGTATCCAAAGTTCAGAATGGTTTGTTCAGTATGTTTGCATTGTTTTAGTCGGTAATCTAATAGCATAGCTAGTCGAGGGAAACCCACCTGACCTCCAATATTTTACCTGCTGATCAGATCACAGGATCATATTTAAAGTTTAGAATTTTGCCCAAGGACTCTTAGCCAAGAATAAATTTTAATGGCGGCATGAATCAAACCCATGACCTCATGATGTATTAAGAACCTGTAGAAATTTCTTTTTTGATATTAAGAATAAAGTTAAGCGTACAACAAATAATGATTAAATTATTAACAGCAGCAAGTACCTGTTGATTGTTGCCTTGTGACAGACATACCAACTGTCACTGGTGGATGATGTCTTTCATATAAGTGGAATTCGTTACCCAAATTGAGATCCTGAAGTTGGTCAGAAGATTTGTCTATGTCTGAATATAAAGAGCTGGCTTGTGATGAAGCTAGTTCTGGACTAGGTGGCCGATATGGTGGAATTATGCATGACACGCTGTCAATATCAAAGTCGAGAGAAAAGGATGTGCCTGTAGGACTAACTGGTGCTTCTATAATAGACAATTTAAATGAAAAAAACTCCATAACAAATCATTGATATCATTTATACACAAATGAAAAACTCAGAACTGCAGAGCAGAATTAAACGGAGCTGCATTCGCAGGTGTTACAGGTACTGTATGTAAAAGCTTGAGCATCTCTTTCACCAGGAAAGGAAAACTTAAACCAGTCATCCACACCTGAGTAGTACTGTAATAGTTTGCCTCCTCTGCCTTGAGTGGGAGTGGGCGGGTGTGTGCTTTGAGTGGGGGTGAACTACCACAGAGCCCAGGCGACGTAAGCGAACAAGGGCCAGCTACAACTGCTTAGTTGTAACGCCGTCCCTAGCCAGCACGGGCTGGACTAGAGATGGGGAAAGAGGGAAGCCTACTCGCAGGTAGAAGGGGAAGGGGCTAGTACATGCATTACAGCATAACACATGCATTACAGCATAAACATACAGCAAATCATAGTCCCAATGACCACCAGTCGGCACATAACACCAATCGGCACATAACACCAGTCGGCACATAACACTAGTCGGCACATAACACCAGTCGGCACATTAGAATACAATGATAATACTGAGTGATATGGAGCGATACAAGCTTTCCAGTACTGCGGTAATCATAAGGAATGTCCGCCTCTGGTCCTAACCATGACCTGAGGACACACTAGTCAATTTACAGGTACTGCTACTTAATATCCGTCAGTATTTACAGTAAATGTTTAAGATCTATTAGAAAGTATTATAGCCTATGATTGTGCTACTGCAGAGGCTGAGTGTAACTATGAAGCAACCTAAACTGCATGCAGAGTGACTCCAAACACTCAACCACTAAACCACCCCAGATAAAGTGCAGCATTCCATCAAATGTCCTTTTCCAAATCCAGTTCTCATTGCCTTTCTGGTGTACTTTGTGCTTACTTCACTACACAATTGACGTAGTAGACCATTACATAGTACATAATTACATAGTAGACGTAGGTGTATATAATATTATACTGATGGATAAAATTACATGCTCAGCACAATCCATATAGGACTGCTTACTTACCATAGTCGTCTTCTGAATTTAGGGCATCCTTCAATAGTCGAGTGCGAACAGAGACAGCTGGTCCTATCTTATGATGTGAGACTGAGGCTACTTCCTCGGCCACTAACGAAAGATACAATTGATTATGATATCAGCCCGCAACATTACATGGATATATAGATGGAGAACTAGAGCCAAACACCTCGTCGTCACGGCGGCTTAGTGGTCTAAGCTTGCAGCTATGACGCAAGTTATCTGCAAGGACATGGGTTCGAGTCCCACCGTTGACTGGGAGGTTTTCGTCCAGTAGAAGGTTTCCTCATTGCCTGTATCGAACCTCTACACCAACATCTGTGCTGTGGACTTCCCTCGATTAGCTCTGCTATTGGATTACCACATACAAATAATATCGCTAGGGCAGCGAACTACAAAAACAAAAAACCTCGTAGTTGAGATAAGTGGCATATATCTCAGTCAGAACGAGTCTGGTGAGAGTGAGTGTGGACGAGTCTGGTGAGAGGGCATGTGGGCGAGTTAGGTGAGAGGGCATGTGGATAGGTCCGGTGAAAGAACATGTGGAAATGAGCTTGGGGATAAGCCATGTGGACGAATCTGGTGAGAGGGCATGTGGATGGGTCTGGTGAGAGGTCATGTGGAATAACTGACTAAATGTAAACAATACATGATGAACATTAAGCTATGATTATTCCCTTGACATGTCGTGGACATGACATCAGCATCATCATAAAACACAGCTGTAAAATGGTAGAAAATCCGAAAAAAAAGATTGCAAAAATTGCAAGGCAAGGCACAGAAACTTTTTGAAAAGTCTAGTTTGCAAAATCTGACTCCTTATGGTCGCGTTGGATAAGCTGTGTAATGGGAAGTGGTATTTGTTTCCACACATTGATCCCCCATCATAAGAAAGCACAGTATTGGCACTAAAATATTGTTTTGAACAAAGCAATGTGTGCCTAAACTTTCTACACCATAAGTAGCATGGCAGTTATAGCAGCCGTGGGAGAGGCAGCAGGAGTGGCAGCAGAAGATGCAGCTAGTCAACGTATCTGCAACAATTTTGGTAGAGGTTAGATATGCTTTTTGGGGGTATTCCCTGTAGCTGTTCATACTGTGTATGCTTTACAGCAGTTTCTTGCAATATATAGATGTACCTATTTATTGTCTACTAAACAACAGCAGCCGAAATGACCACAGAGATTAGGTGACACTCTGTAGCAGTCCGTACTACATACAGAGTGACTTGGAGGAGTATCGAACCACTTTATCACAGTCTGGACACCCTACCGCTAATCCAAACTGTTCACAGTAGTTGGGCTTGGTGGGGTGGTCTAACCCAATAGAGAAAATCCCAGCTGCCAACCAATAATACAATGAAATCTATAATTTCTTAAATTAAATAGCACTTTCCGTTCTGGTATGGATTACAGATTGGCAGTTGGGAGCTTTCAACAATCAATCAAAATATCCACCAACGTTGCGGTGCACTATCTATCCTCTATGCCATATTTGTATACAAGTACATAGAACATACTAGAACCCTAGAAGGTTTTACTAACCTGATTGATGCTTGAAGGAGATTATAATACGATAGTCACTCAGTAATATTGCATATGGCTGATGACAACAATTCTCTATCTCACCAAATCTACTAAAGTAATGTTTTATCATCCTCAAACTCATCTCATGTTGACAAGTTACCAGAACTTGAGCACATCTCCGTACCTCAAGCCGGCTAACTCTGATCTCTGATGTTGGATCAGCATCGTCCAGACGCTGTACTGGATGTTCAAGAATTTTATTTGCCTCTAAAATATTAGAAAAAAGAGCAATTAGACCATTGCAGTAGAAATCCTTACCTTCCAGTCCAGTAAAAATGGGGTGGATCTAGAATCGAAACAGGTTGAAAATTGAAATAAATCCTTTGTTACATAACAGCTCAATTGCATTGACACTCACAACTATCATTACCCTTTCCTGCATCCCCAATTAGCATATGGGACAAGCTCCGCTCACAAATTTGAAATTATCTCTCCTGTGAGATCTCATATCGGCTGATGGTAAAAAATATTATTCTATCATTTTTCTATATTTGGAATCTTCATGAGTCATTGACCTTATATGCCGAATATTAAACAGGGTCTTCAAACGATCAGCGAGAACCAAGCTCTCAGAGTAGCTGATCTATATATATGACTCATAAGGCAGCTATTTAACTGGTACACCAGAAGTGAAAAACAGAGGCATTATATGATAGAATATTCCCCAGATGTTTCGTCAGACGGTGTCTGACGGATTTTAGCTTCATATGATTTTACCTCAACAACCAACTTTTTATCTGACGTACTAGGTAAATGAATCATGGAGATCGCAAAAATGTTACATTATTTCCACTCTGACAAGCCAATTTTGAGAAATTGTAATTCTCAGAAGGGGAGATTTGTGGGCAGAGCTTGTCCCACAATCCTTATTTTCTATTGGCATAGAATAGCCTATTACCAGGAATATATTGGAATCAATAAATGAAAATCAAAGAAATTCGCAATAGAAATATAGTTATAAGATGTTACAGCACCTACTTCTTGGGTAAGTGGATTAGCATTCTCATGACTTGAGTGACTAACTGTTTAATACTGGCTCAGTATGCCGACTGGTAATGTATGATGTCAATATCATAATTATACCGATATTACACTTCCATTTAAATTATAGATTAAAGCGAAAGGAAAATCAAATCAAAGTGAAAAATTGTATCAGACACCAAGTATATACACAAATCTCAAATACACAAACTGTGAATGGATGGGCTTACCTGAGGTAGAAAACTCCAAAATAAAAGTAGAGGTCTTTGAATTCCACATGCTACGAAGTGGAGTTTTACATTCTGCCAGGTATGGGTAACATGAGAAGTGATATGATAATTCACTGGCTACGCAATCATCAGGGAATTGATGCACCTCTACCACTATAATAATAATAATAATAATAATAACACATAATAACACATAATAACACATAATAACACATAATAACACATAATAACACATAAAGGTGTTTAGGCTATTTATAGAGGGATGTGCACTTGTTCTGAGGTCGTCAACTACGCAATCGTCAAATAATTCATGCACCTCTACCGCTATAATATAATAATAACGATTAAAGCTACTTCGGCTATAGGCTAGTAAAGATGGATGAGAGGAAGCTGCCAGTTGCACAATCTTGCAGCCAACTGTAAAACTAATGCAATCGGACTGATAAAGGTTTATTTAAGTTGAACATGTAGAGAAAAAATATATCTAAATATATCATTTTCTCGAAATAGCGCTTTAAATGTTAGAAATTCCTACATACCTCAATTGTGGTGTCATTAACAGCATCTATTTTTTATGTCGTAGACCAAAGTTTCAACTGTCTCAAGATGTCTTTTGCGTAATGGAATTCGCTTCTAGAAACTCACACTAGTTTGTTCCGGTTGGAATTTATCAGTAAATTTGAATTTTCAAAATGTCTCATCTCCCGAAATAATGGCTTGCGGTTTGTGTTAGGGGTTGGGGTCCAGCCTCAAATCTAGTTTTTCAAGCTTGGATTTTAACCTTGCATACTGCGAGAAATTGTAACCTTTTGCTGCTACTTTAGTAGGATAATTGGTCATTCATATGGTCGGGTACCATGACCAGATACTTAGTGGCCTGGGTACCAAGCCTTGCAGAATGAGAATATTGTCCTCCCCTAATGGGCGCCTAAGGGAGTTGTCCCTTCCTGATCACCGGTTTTCACCACCGCCAAACCTAGTTAGCTTTATTACATAGGATTACCATTACACAAGATAGATAGTTTCAAGCTTTAGCAAGATTTACAATGACAAGATAGTATGCCCAATGATGTATTAGTCGTCCCCCTCTTAAAGGGGATTACATGGATCATCATTGAAAAGAGACTTAAAGCATTAAACTATGCCCCCAAAGATGTATTAGTCGTTCTCCTCTTAAAGGGGCTTACATGGATGATGATGGATGGAAGGCTGTAGCTTTAAGTACACCCCATTAGTCATCCTCATCTGGCTGGAGCATCCTTGGATCATCATTGGAGATAAACAAAATATTGTTCTTTTATTAAACGGGTGTATTATAAAAATACTTGCATGTGGTATCTGTAGTAGTACCGGTAGCTCCTTGCTTGGGAACATCTGGCTCATCAGTACCAGGTGAAGCACCAGTTTCAGAGTGATTCACCATGCGTTGTGCGCTATTCACATCCATATCCATAGAGAATTCTACAACATTAGGGTGCAGTAATATTTACAACTAGTAATGTACCTTGCTAATGGATGGGCAAGGCAAATGTCTTTTCTACCATGTAGCACCATTTTACAATTCACAATCATGTTTCTGTGTACACAATTGAATCCTAGGGATATATGAGAGATCAAACACCATTAGCAGTCACGTCAGCCAGTCTGTCTGTGTCAACATAGTGATGTTGGATTTATGCACTTGAGTTACATATAGACATCAGTTTCTTTTATAAATTGGATGCAACTCTTTTGCTACAAGCACAAGTATAGCACTGGATGATTATTCGAAATGTTGCTATGTGGATAAAGTAACTGGAGTATCCGGTTA
The DNA here is from genome assembly GCA_027564295.1 of Himantozoum antarcticum. Lineage (NCBI taxonomy): Eukaryota > Metazoa > Bryozoa > Gymnolaemata > Cheilostomatida > Bugulidae > Himantozoum > Himantozoum antarcticum. The sequence continues at coordinate 9,360 of JAOQGN010057271.1, forward strand.
TAGAAAGCTGTAGCACTACCGGGAAAGAACGACCAAGGGGAAGTGGCGTTGTTTTTATAGTTCTCTGTATTCACTATTTCATATCTACAAACTAAAGTTTTTCTATTTCTCTTCAATACTATCTCTTATTTATCATCATCACAGAATGGACATGCTACAGATAGGAGAAGACGGTGAGTTAGATTATGAAGAGGGCTGTGAATTTGATAAAATACTAATAATGACTGTGATACTGATAGTCATATTGATATTAATGCTCCGGCGCCCAGTGGTTCATGCAAACTGCTTTCACCAAAGCGTTGTATTTGGGAGTTGTGCTCTCTTTAGTGTTATTTCATTGTTACCTTACCTTAGTTAGTTGCCGAATATCAGCCACAAAAATATCACCCACAAATAGACAAACTTGTGCAGTTGTTTCAGGATGCTACATTTTAATTGGTCAAAATTTGTGTACTCTGAAACAAGATATATATATTTTATGCTTTAACTTAAATATTTATATGTTTTACAAGTTATTTGTAGTGTAAAATGTGATACTAAATGTCAACCAACCGAGTTAAGTTGTTTATAGAGCTAAATAAAAAATTTGTAACCTGTGGAACCACTGCAAAACAAGGAATTCCGATGGCGTTTTCATCGTCGCCAATGAGCCTCCATAGCCATTCAATTTGACGCCATCTTCCCGGCAACAAAATCCACTTCACACTTTTCTGTGCATCAAATGACAATCAACGGCGTGAGTGTGACGTTGTCGAGCTGATAACTCTGTGCTGAATTTCCCTATTTCTAGCCAAAGTGCACCTCTAACCTTGCGCTGTGTTGGAAAAAGCCGGTTGACTGTAAAGTATCCGATACTATGACGCCTATCAAGTAGCAGCAGTTAGAGGCTGGAGCCAAAGAAGGTCTATATGAATGGACTCAACGGGCAAATGTGCTTTCAAGTCCTACGTCTACAACAACAACAACATCAACGTCAACTCAAATATATGCATAGTATATGCATCCGTCTATCAGCTTGTGGAGTATTTGTTGACCCCAAACCCAATTAAGCCCGAACCCAAAAGTCCCATAAAACCCAAACCCCAAATCTATTGCGTTGGGGTTGGGTTGGGTAGCCAACCCCAAAAACCCCAAATCTATTGGGGTTTCATCTCTGACAAGACAATAATATTTTGCACAATTTTCACTCGGATTTCCTTGATATGCCCAGAAATATGCCCAGAAATATGCCTAGCGGAGACCACCTACTTACTGAACAATGTAATAGCGTTAAATTTATAATCAGTGCGGTGACAGTGTAGTGACAGTGTGAACTGATCTGATGAACTCATCAGACAGACCTATCATAGTATTGCGATAATTTTCTCTTTAAACCTCCCATGCCAAATATACTCTACCAGGGAAAAATATTTGTGGGTATTAGTTTTGTAAAATTCAGTAGTTGTCTTCTCACGAAATATTTCTTCCATGTAATAATAATATATCATTTTATTTAAAAAAGACTAAGAGTTGTCCTTTATTTATGATCTTTCTCAACTGTGAGGATATCTTGTTTGCAAAATTTTAGCTTTAGTATAGTTATACTTGCAGGTATTTACTAATTTGGTAAGGATATATGAATACATTGCTTGATTGGAACTCAGGCAATCCCAAAATGTGGTTCCTAAATAATATTTCACTACAAGCAAAATAATGGAAAGTACCATCAGAGGAAAGTGAGCCAGATGTGGAACTGCTATTTATATGATGTAGTAGGTTTACAGACAGGCATTACCAGTCCATAATGATATTGAAGTTACTGATGTAGCCAAAATTCTGATGTTTGATTGGTTTGCATGGTTTAATTTTTTTTTAATTGTTTGATATATTTAATTTCTGAAAGTAGCTCTCACGAAAAATTACACTCACAAGTCAGAGAGTAGGGGAGTCAACTCGAACAAAGCAAAGTTAAATTCCGATGTTTTCTGTTCCTATAACTATAAGATAGTTATATTAGTTCAAGTTTTGAGTATTGGTTAGATATCTGCTATAACTACTAGCAGGCCACTAATAGTAGATAGATACTCCTATTAGATATCCTATTGGATAACTTCTGCTAGCTTACTTTTTCATCAGGCTATCTAAAATACACAGTCTATCATAATCGCTTAATGGTTAATCGCTTAATCGCTTAAGTTTAATGGTTTAAAAGCCCAACCCGGGCGCCAAGCACAAGAGTCAGGAAATCTGTGTTGGGAACAATATCCTGCAATCAGGATAAAGGTAACCACGAGGTACCTAACTTGCTATCAGATATATGGCCGAAGCCCACCCAAGCAAATTTGGGGTTCACAGTCTTGCCAACAGTCCCCTAGCATTGATGGAATGACGGGCACTCCAATCAGTTAAATTCTTTAACAAATCAAGTGTAGTGGCACATATGGGAATCAAACCAATTCAAAATAGTTTGATGAAACAAATCAATCAAACTCAAAATCAATCAACCAATCAAGCAAATTTTAACCAAAATCAAATGGTTACTTGGGTAATGGCCATCTCCACATCCCATTGAGCTATCACTACTCCCTAAGTACACAGGATATCTCAAGTACACAGGCTATCTCAAGCGCATGACTATCGTCAATGTCGTACTTGCTACATCATCAACCAGTGGGGGACAACTATTGCATGCTTCGGATGAACTGATGGGCTTAACTGCATTCCCAACAATGCATATTGGCCTATTTGGTATAGGCATCTACGTATAGGCTTCTAGGTATAGGCTTCTAGGTATAGCCTACTTCTTGTCACATTATAATAACTATAGCAACTCTCTGTACAAAATCCGAACCCCTAGATTGGTATTTCAAATGATTATACCCATTTTCAGTCTAAATTACTGGAAAAAGTAGCTTCCATTGCTTTTCATTTCCAATATCACGCACAATGTCTGGAACATCTCATCTCATCTCATCTCTTGAGCAATTCAATACTGTGATGATTTGTGTCTGCCACCAGAAATTGTCACAAAGAAACTATCACGTTTATTTAAGAAATGAAATCAGATAATGATGTGCAGAGTAGGGACCCTTCCGTCTTTCAAGAACATGTCTGGCTACTTAGCCAAACATGTCAACACAGGCCAGCCAGAGCCCTTAGCTGCACTGAGCCGGCATAGGTCGGCAGGGCATGTGTCTGCTGGCCATGCGTGTGCCAACTTACAATTGGTATACCTAACTTCTGCTTGTAGCGTCAATCTACTAATACTCAACCAT
>JAOQGN010057382.1:0-12613 GCA_027564295.1 Himantozoum antarcticum
ACAATACGCTGCTAATGCTATGCTGGATGTACTGTACTTGTACCACATACAATACGCTGCTAATGCTATGCTGGATGACCTCTGAATGCTGTTCAGCCTATGCCACTCTGACAACACTCGACAACATCGACAACACTCTGAACATAAATACTAAGATGAAATTTCAGCAATTAGCTTATTAATCTTATAAGCTTTCTCTAACCTATAAGAAGAATAACTTATTTCATTGATCTTCCGAACAATTACAATTTAAAAAAATAATATTCTAGTAATAATTTCATACATGAAAACTAGATAAATAAGAAATAGCAAGATGCAAGTCTCAATTTGTAAATAATCTAAATAGAGTGGTTTGACAAAAAAAATATAACAATAATTATATTAACATCAATAACCTATAGAGTACATTATACAAATACTTATAGGCTAGTTTGGCATCAGCCACTATACTGCTATTGACACTTGCCAGCCAGGCACAGGTGAGTATCACCAGATCCATATCGGTACTACATACATAGAGAGGGGAGGTGCTCTATACTATATACCTGTACTATAGAGTTATTAGGGGAGATAACTATGGCCTGTACCATACAGGGAGGGAGGGGTCACCCTATACTCTATACATGTATATACTGCAATACACCCTTCACTACTGCACATACCTTAGCTTCAATAGCATGTAGGTCTCTCTCTAGCCCATCGTGTTTACGCTGCAGGTGCTGCACACTGGGTAGATCGTTACCTAGTATCTCAGTTGCCAGGGCTTGGTCTTTCTCTGTAATCCAGTCTACAGTCTCATCAGCATCTCTGAAGAACCTCTGCACCTCGTGTGAGGTGGCCAGGGCATTAGCTCTGTCCTCGTTCTGTCTGTAGCACATAAGTAGACGGACTGGTTACAGACTAACTTAAATATTATATGGGTAAGATTTTCTAATATTATGATACAAGAAATAAGAGTTTCTATTTTATATGCATACCGGATTATATCAGTCATCATTATAATGTAAGCTTGGTTATACTAGTCATTACTTTATATCTTCTAACTGAAAGATGTTGATAATGGTAGAGATATTTTATGTTTTTGTTTTATAGCCTGAGTTTCAGCAGTTTATCAGTCTTACTGTTACCAGTTACTGTTTGCAGCGGGTACCAAACTGATTTTCATAGTATAGATACTTATGATAGATAATTAATCCAAACAATATCTGATTAAAGCTTGGATCAGAGAATTCCAAGAATAGCTAACGGCATTTCGACCAAAATTCGAGCAACAAATGATTTAAAATGCTTATATAATGCCTCATAATATTGTACTAGTACAATGCCGATAGTGAAGTTATCTTCTCATGAGAGAAGATAACTTCCATAGATATAAAGAACAATATTCTAATACACAAATATAATAATAATGATCATAATTAGTTCGCTTATATACCGCTTAATGAAACTGTTAGACAGTAACTTCTAAGCGGTGGACATAACTTTTTACCGCCTGGTCACTGGGTACAAACAAGCACACTTTGGCGATCTTCGGCCTTTCAACCTCAAATCGATGAATTGCACCCTAATTGCATAAAGCACTGGATGCCCTTCACAAACACCCTACCAGACTCGGCTACTTAAATAAACGAGTGGACTACCATGGGATTCGAACCCACGACCTTGCGATTGCAAATCCGCCGCACTAGTCCACTCGGCCATCTAATTACCTATACATATACAGTGATCTTCCATTTATTGTTATTTATAAAGGCATATATCAAATCTATTTTGAATAGTTATAGCTATATTATTCATATCGACCCTACTTTAACACCATAGGTGCAAAAAACGACAAATTGAACACAGTAACCCTTTTCGGAGGGAATAACTCCATTTGGGTATTGTATATTATGATTCAGATTATGAGTAATTAGTTTGGGGAAATTCCCCTTTTCCATTGCCATGTGCAGAGGGGTGCAGTTTTCAGTCTTACATGCCAAAACTCCACAGCTTGGTCCAGACCACCTATAATATTTATTTACTATTTATTATTCATAATATAATATTTATTATATTATATTATGTACGACTGCGCATGAGCACATGTGCACATACCTCTTGAGCTGAGACCACTTCTCATTCATCTCATCTATCTGTAGGCGTATCTTAGCTGCTGCCTCCGGTTGCCCGGCAGCGGTAAGTCTGCCAGCATAATCATTGAGTTCCTGTATAAGAAAAATTATCAGGGATTAGTATCAGCAGCAGTATGCAGTAATAATAATATATATTAATAGCAACAATAATAATAGAGTATATTTCAAATTTGATTTAGAATAGACTAGCTACGATTTCTAATCACTTGACAATCGTTGTTAAAAAGTCGTTAGTCATTGAAAAGTTGCAAACATTACAAAAATACTAAAAGTCAAGAACTAGAGGATTATATGCAAGTAAAGTAAGTCAAGAACTAGAGGATTATATTCAAGTAAAGTAAGTCAAGAACTAGAGGATTATATGCGAGTAAAGTAAGTCAAGAACTAGAGGATTATATGCGAGTAAAGTAAGTCAAGAACTAGATGATTATATGAGAGTAAAGTAAGTCGAGAACTAGAGGATAAATGGTAGAATGGTCAAGTGGTGTATACTAAAACTAAAATATAACTAACTACATTCACCAAGGAATTAAGACTACATTAGATATAATATAAATTGGATCAAACAGTTTTATCATAACTAGCGCATGGGGGACACTGAAGTGACTGGACAGATATTCTTACATTTAAAACGGAAGATTGTTTACCAGATATCCTACGCTTACATTTTCAAAGCAAATTTCTCTTATTAATTTTAACAATGGAAAATGACATGATGGTATAATACTTCAGAAATGTTCATTTCACCTATAAGCAATACAGCTGCAACGGCGACTCTGTTAAAACTCTTGAGATGTGGTGTGGCAGTAACAAGCTTATACCTGGAGAATATGATGACCGGTTGAACATTTGTCGCAAATATCCATACCTAATCTAGCTTTGTATTTAATATTGGTGTTATAACGATAGAACACATTGCTGCATACACAAGGATTGCATACCCCGATTCTGGTCTCCTGCACAGCGAGGTCCTTGTTAAAGTCATCAAATTTCTTCTGTTGAGCCTCCACCTGCTCCAGATTCTCCGGTACCACCATCTCCTCTTGTATAGCGGCTTGCTCCTGCAACATTCCACTCAGATGTCAAATCCACAATTAAGCAGTTTAACCAAACATATCCAGTGTTAAACTCACAAACGGCAAATTAGTGGAACAAGCCTAGTGAGCGAGTCAATCTGATCTCACAGTACTAACCCACATGTTACCTGCCAGATATTGGCCTCAGTCTAACAACCCGGTGTTTCTCTGCCAAGTAGAACAGTTATTCTTGCATGCCATACTGACAAATATATCACACAACGCGTGGTTGTTTTCTTACAGCCAGCAAAATCAGATTTTTTATCAACAAACTGAAATCTTTTATCAGTAGGAATGGCCAGTGTTTTGCTCGGCGCTGTGCTAGATTAAAGCCATTGTCATACCGGGGTATTGAGACTATGGGCTGCAAAGCCTCCTCTCTGGCTATGCTGACTTACTCGTTGGCTGTGACCCCCTCCCCCACTCCCGGAAAAGACAAGACCAGCCAGTGTCATGTACATGTATGCGAACATTCCCGCTGAAGCATAGTGTACTGAACAATTAAACTTCAAGGTAATTGTACGGGTTTACAGTATCATTATAATGATAGCGTCATTGGACTGCAAATTTCATTTGGACAGGAACCATGTGGCGAGTTGATGTGGTTCGTTGAGATGAGGCTTGTATTTAAGGAGACATGCACATAATCAAGAAATGAAATATTCAATAAAATGGGTGCAGAAATAAAATATAATTAGTACAATGCGATGTTGCAAGAGCAAATAAATCCGGTACATTGCCTTTTCGGTTTGGACTCTTTAACATCAGCTTATATCTGGAGCTTGGGGTTGAGATTTTGGGGTAAAGGTTTTGGGGTGCCAAACCGGTAACGAGGAACTTAGTCTGAGGCATGCAGACCAAACCAAGAATGAATTTTACCATAAATCCTGTCAATAGCAGTGGGTAACAACAAGGTTTCTGCATCACTTCATCGCAGAAGTAGTCTATTGTTATATTCAAGGTCGCATGGGGTAGGGTTGACAAGACAAATCCTAGCTTTGATGTATACTAACTCAACTTATTGGCTTTCCATGCTTGTCACAAAAGAGCTAGAGAACTTCCTCAAAGCTAGTAGACTATGGTTTTAGCTTTAAATCAGTTCAACTACTTGTACAATGGCCACTAAATTGAGGCCAAATGAACTTGCAGAGAAAAATAGTTCAGACCATAGGCATATATACTAACATAGGCATATATACTAACTAAGTTAGTATACATGCCTATGGTACAGCCAGATTGCAGTGACCTTCCGGTGAGGATTGACAATTAATAGTGTCTTAATGGTTATATTTGACACTGAGTCACTCTGTATATAGTTCTAGGTCACTACTACATACACTCCATAGTATATTACAAGCTCTGCCTGATATCTGGTAGGGATACGATTGGCAGGCATCTACGGTCAATGCCGTTATTTATTTAGTCAAGTTGATATGGCTATTTTTTCCCGGAGTAAAAGATTCATAAAATGATTTGGTGCAAAGCTGCTGATATGGGATAGAACAAGCTGATGGTGGCACTGGGCCCTGTAACTAACTGAGTATACGCTTAGAAACTACATGAGGCATGTGAAATGGAACAAAGTACAAACAGGGTAATCTAGCTACTAGAATATGTGATGCAATCGTAGCCTAGTCCACCATTCTCCAGCTGCGCACACAAATTGTATAAGTGTACAGCGTGTGTCTGCAGCTTGTGTGCTAGGCGAGGCTATAATCACATCCATATGGTTTAATCAGCTCAATACTTACAACTGGTGCAAACTGCCCAGCAGTAAACTGTGCATGTATAGAAAGTGTATTAGTGAGTGATGTCTCAGACTAGATGATATCTCAGACTAGATGATACCTCAGACTAGATGATATCTCAGACTAGACAGAGTTATTATATCATACTTACAAACAAGTTGGTCCAAAATAGAGTCGTATAAGGTCATGGTCATCCAAAAGAGTCAAAAAAGGTCAAGGTCATCCAAAAGAGTCAAGTTAAGGTCATACAAAAGAGTCATATGAGGTCAAGGTAATCCGCTAAATAAGAGCAAGGCCATAAAAAGCGTCATAAATATAATGTCATCAATATAAGTCATATAAGGTTGTCCATAAGAATCCTATAAAGTCAAGGTCATCCATAAAAGGTCAAGGGCATTGATAAGCGAGTGACATTCAATAAATAATGCACATCTATTGGTGTTACTCTACATTGCAAGTAGCTGCAGTAGTATGGAGTTCACTGATTACAAACTATTCTATTTATCTGAAAGGAAATGTCTTTACTATTTTACACACAGCATAACGTTAGGCGCAAGCTAGGCAGCTACTTAGGGTTATTACAGCAGTTATCTTCTTTCGGTTCAGCATCATCGTAATTAACAGTCATTGGATATTCATCAATTTATCAGGAGTTGCGTACCCAATATTATTATTTAACTATCAAAATTGGTTCGATGTCGTGCCATTCCATCTTAGGCTCATATCATTCTTTACTTTAACAGCTAGACAAAGGCAAATGCATTACCTTGGCCAATAACACTACAGCACTATAACACTAATAGCACTACAGAGATCCGTATTTTACTCATTGTATTCTAAGTAAGAAAGCAAATATATTAGGATAAAATAATCCTGAGCAGCTACAATCATGGAACTGACTGTCAGCAAGCAGTATTTTGAACAGATACTTGGACAGCTGAAGTGGCATACCTTTTCTACAATCCAGTTACCGAGTTCTCCTGCCTCCCTCACAAGAGAGTAAGCCTTACGAGACTCCTCTAGCTTGCCTTTCCTCTCATTGCCCAAGTCTAACAGGTCTGTGTACTGCTGCTCTACATTCCTCTGCTTTACTGAAACTGTAAACTCATCAGCCAGATTAGCCTGTGAGTCTGTTAGTCTAACCTCCACCTAATAAATATTACAGGATAGGTGATTACGTTGCCATTATAAATATTCAATAAATGATATGGTAAGATTGGTAAGATTTAAAAAAATGGTGAAGTAAATCATTATTAAATTATAAGGGTTGACCAAATTTATCGACTAGTATAGTAAGTACCTGGCGAGTTTCGAGTCTGGTGAGAAGATGCAGGTGAGTTGGAAAGGCTGAATTATTTTAGAATAGCAGACGATGTTATAAAATCATACATTAACGGTGTTACAAATAGACCTAACATAGTCCTTTATAGCCCAACAACTAGTACAGTGCAATTACAATTAGGAAGCAACAATCGCTACATAAATAAGTAGACATGCATGTATAAATATATATACATGTATGTACTAATATATATTATATAGTACTATATTTTACATACATGAAGTACTATTCAATTATATAATAATAAGTACAAATATTGTATAGTACTTATTTATTTTTATCAAATAACTAATAATATATATGGATATAGGGTGTAACAAAGTTAGTAATAAAACTAGATCTACCTTTTTGACGTATGCGGCTGGTACAAAGCCTTGTCTGTCATTTAGCTCTACTTTCCACCAGTCTTTGTTGGCACTGTTTAGGAGGGTGAGCACATCCCCTTTCTTCATGCTAAGTTCACGGGGCGACTTCTCATCATAATCATACACAGCCTGTACACACTCTTTACCAATGTCATCTACCACAGGTGCCTCTTGTTGCTGCAAATATACACGCAGCACACATACATGGCACTGAAACTGGGAGGGATGTGCATTAGTTTAAAAAAAAAAAGTTTAGCAAGAGTAAAAATCCTCCCGAAAACGCGATTCAAGGGCGGCCAAAATCCAATAACACATCATTGGTAGTAACGGTCTACTTGTACCATTGGTATCTTGTTATGCCACTCAGTCAATGTTATGCAGACGACGTTTGTTTTTCGGCCACTGGAATTAGGACACAAATTGTTACCAATAACAGTGGTCAGTTTAACATTGGGCAAGCTATAAGATAATCTACTGAAAGCTGTTTGCCTTGTTGATGCGACTCAAGCCCATCTTTGTGTATAGCCTAAAGCTGTAGGAAAAACAGTTGGGATACGCGACCATCGAGACACATTGGCCAATAAGTCAATATAAAATATATAAATTAACAGACAAAGAACTTGCACCACTATGGAGAGACATGCATGCACATTGGTACAGGTGAATCATAGTTGGAGAACTGTGAACCATAAAATACATCAACACTCCAGAATATCCAGCGAGAAAAACAACTGGATGATGGTTGGGAAGTAACATAGAAACGAATAGTCAACAGGTAAATAGGTAAAGAATAGCCAACAGGACCATCGATGGTGAATTACGAACATTGGAGTTGTCTCTACATGTGATCTGAAAATAGGCAATGCCATTAAGATGCCCACTTCAACGAGTGGGGGAAAGTAGGGATCATGATCTAAACAATGCTGATAGGCTGAAATTAATATTAAGCAGCCAATAAAACTATGAATCCAATGGAAACACTTCAATAATGTGTAAAGTAGAAACAATTTTTGAATCAATAAACTGATCCCAGTCTTTTATTCTTGCCAATTGGGACAAATAACAACATAAATAAGTCAATGAGTTTTCACTTGATAAATAAAGCTTTTGGATGAACACATAAGACAACAAGTCAGGCCAGCAAAATAGTATTATCATTTCTATATGATTATGGTGAATGGTTGAAAGAGCAAGTCCAGTGAGGGAGTAGCTAGACGAGTGAGTAAGTGGGCGAGTGAGTAGGTGGGTGAGTACTGGTGGCAGTGAGTGTTTTACCTTGCAAGAATTTGCCTGGTCTCTCAGCTGGTCAATGGTACTACCATATGCATCTAGATCAACCATCAGACCCTCGTGTCTCTTGAGCAAGGCCTCAGTGCTGTCCTCATCTTTACCGTAATCAGTTGAGCTCACTACGGGCACCTATAATAGTATTATTCCTCTTGCTAACACAAGAGATGAACAGTTCAAACATGTAACATTTGACTGGGAAAGTTATATTGTATTTATAACAAAACAATAATATTCCTGACACACTAAATAAGGCTAGCGGAGTGATAACCATCAAACATCAAGAGACAACAAAGAAATAGTAGCATTCATTTAGTCTTTCTTTTATATTCTGCAATCTGAGCACAAACGTTGTAACTTGGGCCAAAAGTTAGATTAACAAGCACCCATCGAACACAAGAAAAATAATGAAGTACCACAAATAATTAGCATAGATATTCTAAAGTAGAGTTTGCACCAGGTCGTCCAACTCGCTCCTGAGTCAGTCGGTAGGCACACTCGCAGTCGAGAAATTTACAGCCAACAGCACAACCAATTTCTAGATATAAATTGGCCATTAGTATCAACTAAGTGCATGCGAATACATGCAACACAACTAATTTAATTGCAGCGCTTTCTGTACATGCCGACTACATATACATGTAGTGATAAAACACCCAAGATAAATATATTGAAAGACAAAATATATTAAACTCACCAACCAACAACATTTACAGCTTTCATGAAACGAAACTGCAAGGAAACCTGTATGCGCAGTGATGTCCAGTCCAGGGCAAATAGAGAGTCATATTTCATCAGGATTCAACACACATTGCCAATCCCATTGAGCAGCTCGTCCACACATTATCAAAAAGACTGGCAGTGTTGAATGATAAACCCAATACTATTGCGTTGAAGCGTCCAGTCCCAACTTTCAAAATCCATCCGTTCAAAATCTCCCTTTGCCATTTACATTGGGCAATTTTAGTTGCATTTCTCCAAAAAGTTGGAAACTAGGGTAGAATCGGTCTGATATAAACTGGACTTATATTATGTTGTATGTGGTGATGGCCTACCTTCTCAGTCATCCAGCTCTCAGCCTCATTGGCATCAGTGAAGTACTGGTGAGCATGCAATGAGTCATCCAGCAGCTCAGATCTGGCGTCAGCGGCTGTCTTAAGGCTATCCCAACGCTCTGCCAACTCATCATTCTACAGAGTAAATGAGGACAAACTACACGGTACACTATACAGTAATCTAGCCATCCACGGTACACTATACACTATACACTACACGGTACACTATACACTACACGGTACACTATACAGTAATCTAGCCATCCACGGTACACTATACACTACACGGTACACTATACAGTAATCTAGCCATCCACAGAATGAAGGACAACTATAATGTCGGCAAAATCTCTTTTCCGTTCGGTTCGCGAGACGAAGTTCCCAATTTCTGGTTTGGGACGCCAATACCTCAAACTCAATATCTAAGTTTAAGTGAAGGTGGCTGAATTGAGAAGGCCTGATACCATGATGCATTTATTATACCGATGAAATATTTAATGAATATCTAATACCAGATCTGGTATTTTAAATACATAATAGATGTACAATACTAGAGCTTGCATTATAATGTGAAGATAATAATATGTAAAGGAAATATTTTCATGTAATTTATTACAGTGGGAAATCTTTTATCAACCAACAGTAACACATCTGCCACGTTGAGTGAACTATACTTATATACATTTAATTTAAATTATATTAATAGGACTGTAAGAAACACGCGTTCATAGATACTTGTCACATTATACAACCTTTAGACTGTTAAATTTCACTATGAAATAAATAGAAATAAGAGCAAAATCTGCTGAAATAATAAACGGGAAACAATTTGATAAGATTGAATCATGCACCATTAGATACAAATTAGGCTCTAACAAATATGCTCCAGACTTTCAATTCATAATAGTGCAGTAAATGGTACAAATACTACACAATACCGGCGGTGTTACAGTGCATACAGGCCTCAACACACTTCTTTTTGTTTACTTTTTGTTCTGTCGCCTATTTGGATAATAACAAACAAACCTTAGCCTTGATATCATCGACAGCAAAGTGGTCTCTGTCTATCATTGCATCTCCAGTACGCAAGACATCATCAATCCTATTCTGTCTGTGGTCTAGTTCAGTCTCCAGGGCCTGGTGTTTCCTGGGAAGGGAAGATGTAGCGGATATTTAACACACATAAATAACCTAATATACATTTATTTTTAGCAACCAATGCAGTCATAAAATGGCATACACATTACCTAGATGGCACATGGTTGACTGTGAACACTGGCTCAACCCTCGCCTGACAGAAAGCAACTTCTATTATAATAGCCCACTGTTTAATGGTTGAGTCTTAATGCACTTAGTCTGCCATATTGATATGCAGCAAAACTTTTGCTCTAGTTACAATCAGATGAATATTCAAGATGATCACATGATCAGCACAAAGTGTCATGTGACCCTATCTACTCATTCTACTGGGAACTGTTCCTCATAACTATTGGTACACTACTGAGTAAGAAGTAACGTATAGGTAAGAAACAAACTGGGTCCCAGAACAGTTACTTGGGGTACACCACATGGTATAAAGCTCTGTAGCATTACCTTGTCATTGATTGTGTCCAATTAATAACCTACTACACTACAACAGTCCATTTGTTACTGACGAAGTTATAAAGCTCAACGTGTCAATCATTTGTAGTAGTGACAACAACAACAATGGCACTTACTTGATTAAGTTCTGTACACCAATCAGGTCTCTGCCTCTGTTAGAACTTGAAGCCAATGGCTCTTTCTCTCTCATCCACTCTAGTTCATCTTCAACATCTCTGTATAAGTCAAAGCATAATTATAACATAACCAGATAGAGAGGTAGATACATCTAGAGCCCACAAACGTATTGCTGGAGTATTACTCCACCTGCATATCCTTGTTCTATTTCATATATCATGTGATAATGCTCCAACTAGTTCTCAATATTTTAGAAGCATTGTAAACATAACCTGAATATCATCCATGTTGTGTCCAAGTTTTTTTTCTTACGATTATAGATGAGTGTTTGGTTTATAGTATACAAATTAATGAACTCGTCTCACAAATTATATTCAGTAGTTTTAAGGTACAACATGTGTATGGCATTAGAGATGGCCATGCCTAACACCTCAGTTATTGCTGGTATCAGGTCTCACCTCAGGTATTGCTGGAGTTGCAGAGCATCGTTAAGTTTTTGTTCTCTAGCTTCGAGTGGCTCCTTTAGAGCGTCATATCTCTCAGCTACATTCTTCCTTTTGTTATCAATCACCTCTTCGTTAAAGTGATTATTAGCTACGAAATCATCAGCTTGCTGATTCAGATTGTTCATGCGCTCCTGATAAAAGTAAAAATATTTTACGATCTTATCTTTGTCTCGCAGTGGTTGCTGTCTACAGGCAGTGGTTGCTGTCTACAGGCAGTGGTTGCTGTCTACAGGCAGTGGTTGCTGTCTACAGGCAGTGGTTGCAGTCTACAGGCAGTGGTTGCTGTCTACAGGCAAACTATATATTTATAAAAAAAATGTCACACAGTGAAAACACACCGCATTGCATCTACACAGACTATAGTGGATTGAACCGTAGTCTCCATGTATCAAACTATTAGATGGTTCCGCTTGCCTTGCACTACTGTTGAGCCATATAGACATTCTGATAGTCTAGAACTGTCCATGAAGGTCTATAGTTAAATTTTAAATGTTTATTGATGGCTTCAAGCCACTTGATCGCCGTTCAGAATATAATATTTGTAATCTAAGATAGAAAAATCTAAGAACTAGGACTAGCTGACATCATATAGCGAGTCATTTATTAGCATGATGTTAACAGTAATATCCCCTGATGGCAGGAGTGTATTAGATGGTATAAGTGGACTAGCGCGGAGGATTGGCAACCGCAAGCAGCCCTCCGGTTGTGGGCTGCTGTGGGTGCCGAAGATTGCCGAAGTGTGCTAAGTGAACAAAGTGTACTTAATGAATATTACAATTTGCCATAGTAACTTAATAGAAAATAAAGTAATGCCCGTAACTGAGACAGAACCCGGGCCCTTTATGGCACAGCGCCTAGCAGTGGCAGGCAAATGCATCCACTACATCCAGCTCCGCAACCTTAAAAAGGAAGCTTCGCCAGTGCACTTCAACATCCCCCATATCACTGTACACAAGGGAACCCGGAATTCAGTAACACGTTCCTGCAGAGTACACAAACTCCGACAGCTATGAAGAAGCAGACTACCGTCTACTAATAGTTTGTGTACTCTGCAGGGACATGTTACTAAATTCCGGTTTCCCTTGTGTACAGTGGTATGGTGATGTTGAAGAGCACCGGCGAAGCTTCTATTTTAAGGTTGCCGAGCTGGTGTAGTGGATGCATTCGCCTGCCACTGTGCTAGGGCTGTGCCGTAAAGGGTCCAGGTTCAGTCCCATTTATGAGCGTTAATTTATTTTCTAATAAATCTTTTAGTAGTCATGACCTTGAGATTTTCATTCAGCACTGACTCCCACAATTTCTGGTACACATTGAACCTCTAAATGCAGATGCAGGGTTGAACATTATATTTTGCATTTTTTTTGTGGTTCTCCACAATCA